>SNQJ01S0020838.1:70713-82018 GCA_010110895.2 Picea sitchensis
CTGAAGCCATCACTGACACAAGAATTCAGCAGCTGAGGAATACATCCATTTCAGAGTATCTCATTAAATGGAGGAAACTACCGGCTGGAGATTCCACTTGAAAAGATGATTCTTTTATACAGAAGAATCCAGAGTTACTCAAGCGTTGCGGACAACACTTGTCTCAAGGGGAGGGGCATTTTAAGCCCTAATATTGGCTCATTACCCCTTAATTGGGGCATATTATATTAGTGATGTTATTTTATTTATGTCGGCTTAGGCCATTAGTTGTAATTATACCTCCTAGTCTCCTAAATATACCAAGGAGACATTTTCATTTTGAATCATCTTGTACTTAAATATTTAAGTGGGGTAAAAGGAGGTTGCCCCCTCGAAGAGGCTTATTATATGAAATTATCTCTTTTGCAAGGCATTGAGTACTTTTTATGAGGCTTTTCTATGCTATATTGATATTTGGTTCTTAACAGAGATGTAGTTCTTTGCTCTGTTTTTGTCTTGAATAGAAGTCTAACCAAGACCGTGAGGGATCGTGTACCTTAGGAAGCCTGGGATGGTAAGCCTTGCAATGTTTATCATTTCAAATTTTTTGGATGTGTTGAATTTGCACATGTACCTGTAGAAATGAGAAGGAAGTTGGATGACAGAAGCGAGAGATGTATCTTTGTTGGATACAGTGAAGAGTCTAGGACATACAAACTCTACAATTCCATTACCCAGAAATATGTAATCAACAAAGATGTTCAATTTAAAGAATATGAAGCCTAGGATGGAAGTATTGACAAATCAATTTCAGAGGGAGCTGTGTTAACTCGTGAAGATGATAATGGAGCTAAGCAGGCTGAAGGAGATGCACAGATGGTTCCACATGCACATACGCTTGCAGCAAGAAGTCCAACAAGGCTAGCACCAAATTTCAGCCCATCTCAATTTAGAACGCCAAGAACTCATGAGCGTGGTGACCCATCTGGACATGGTGGACATCAAACAGATTCACAGGTAAGCAGTGAATCAGATCCTACTTAGGTTTCATTGAAAAATAGATTTAAAGGGCATAAAACTAGAATTTTAAGAGAATTATATGATCAGAATGAAGAGGTAGATCAGATTTCAAATTTTGCAATTATAGCTTATGATCATGTAAGTTATGATGAAGTTGCTAAAGAGGATGTCTAAATAAAAGCAATGGATGAGGAGATTGATTCCATTGAAAGGAATAACACTTGGGATCTTGTCAATGTACCTGAAGGAAAGAAAAGTATCGGTGTTAAGTGGGTTTTTAAGACTAAGCTGAATGCAGAAGGTGATATTGAGAAGTACAAGGCAAGACATGTAGCTTAGGGGTTTAGTCAGCAACCCGATATTGATTACAATGAAACCTTTGCTCCTGTAGCAAGGATTGACACAATAAGGATGGTCTTAGCTATTGTAGCTTAGAATAGATCGATCATGCATCAGATGGACATCAAGTCTGCATTTTTAAATGGATATTTCGAAGAAGAAGTTTATGTAAGACAACCTTCGGGTTATGAGATTGATAAACACAGAGATTAGGTTTACAAGTTAAGGAAAGCTTTATATGGATTGAGGTAGGCATCCAGAGTTTGGTATAACAGGATTGATGAATACCTAATTAGTGTTGGATTCAGCAAAAGTCCAAGTGAACCAATTCTGTATACAAAGGTAGACCAAAAAGGTAAAATTTTTATTGTCTGTTTGTATGTTGATGACCTGATTTTTACTGGAGATCTATCTGTAGATGATTTTAAAAATGCCATGAAAACAGAGTTTGAGATGACTGATTTAGGTTTGATGAAATTTTTTCTTGGAATTGAAGTAGATCAATCTGATGATGGCATTTTCATTTGTCAAACTAACTATGCAAATGAAGTGCTGAAAAGGTTTAGAATGTTGAATTGCAAGATAGCTACAACACCAATGGCAACTGGTGTTAATCTGAGCAAGTATGATGAAGGATCATATGTTGATCCAACCAGGCTGGTTGGAAGCCTTATGTACTTAACAACAACCAGACCTGACATTATGTTTGTTGTGAGTTTGATTTCCAGATTCATGGAGACTCTGAAGAGTACTCATTGGCAACCATGAAAGAGGATCTTGAGATATGTTGCTGGAACAACTAACTTTGGTATCTGATACACATCAAATTTAAACTTTGAGCTGATCGGATATACTGATAATGATTTTTCAGGTTCCATTGATGATAGGAAAAGCACATCTGGGAATGTGTTCAGTCTTGGATCTGGAGCAGTGGCATGGGAATCAAAGAAACAACCCATTGTGACTCTATCTTCTACTGAGGTAGAGGATGTTGCAACAGCTGCAACTGCATGTCAAGCTGTGTGGATGAGAAGGGTCTTGAATGAATTGTTGCATAACCAGAATGATGCAACCCAAATTGTCTGTGACAATAAGTCTGCCATTGCATTGTCAAGGAATTACGTTTTTCACAAACAGAGTAACCACATTGATACAAGGTATCATTTCATTCGAGAGATGGTAACTGGTAAGGAGATTTTTGTTCAATTCTGCAGATCTGAAGAACAATTTGCAGACATTTTTACAAAGCCTTTGTCAAATGAATTGTTTAGAAAACATAGAACTAATATTGGGGTTTGCAAGATGTAACGCATTGTTTACAACAATTTTGTTTTACATATTTTAGTTTGTTTTTCCCTGAAATGATTAAGAGGGAATATGTCAGAGATTAATCATTTCACTCCCTGGATAGCGACGGATCGGTGGCAGTCTTGACTCTTCAAGACTTGAGGACTTAGCACCGATTTACTAAATTGTTTTAAATTGCTTAAATGGTGGTTGGCTTAACTTGTGCAGGCTTGAAACACCATCACTGCCTTAATCAAATTCTTTTAGAGATCGAAGGGGCATTTTTCGTTTGGTATAAGTACCTGAAATGGATTGTAATCTGTATCATCTCGAAAACAATTTTGAATCAAGTTGGTTACCTTGTATTTGGTGCTCTGCTATGCGTTTATATTTTACTTAGTTTGTAAACTCATTTTATCTCTTGATAAAAAATTCGTTTTTGAACAAACGCAATAATTTCTTGTTTTTACCGATTGGGAATCCGGTTTTACATTTATCCCAAGATTACTTGTTGGAGCGTATATGATTTGAAAAATCATTTTAATTACAAGTTTGTTATTTCGCATTTCAGAGTTCACTTATTAAAAAGTGCGTGGAGTTCGTTTGCTTTACCAAACACCGAAACCCGAAATTGTTGGGCCCATAGTTTATTCGCATTTCGCATTCGGCAATTGTTGTTTTGTTTTATTTTTGCATTGGGTGTTTGCAAACCCTGAACCCCGAAACCCAGAGTGCTGGCCACATTCCATTTGCATTTTCGTGATTGGGGAGTTGTTATGTGTTGGTGTTTGACATTTGTAATCACCAAACCCCGAACCTCCAACCCCAAAACCCAAAGTGTTGGGCCCACAGCCTTTTCGCATTTTGCGATTCGGAAAACAGCGTGGTCTTTTGTTTTTTGTGTTCGACGTTTGTAATCGCCGAAATCCGATTAGCATCCATTTTTTACATACGAGTTCATGTCAAATAACAGTCTTCACAAACATTTGTTTGGTACGTTGTTGTCATCAATCCTGTGTATTTTTCCACGATTCAAGTTGTTTTTTGAAATTCTCTGTATTGTTTCAATTAGTTGTGTCGAGGTTTTCATATACTTTTATTGGAGATCCACAAGAGAGACACAAATTGTTTTTGAGTTGGGAAAATCATTTAAAGATTATAGTGAGAGACCTACCATCCAGCCCACACAACCGGATTTCATAGATGCTGATGCAGGGAGACCTACGAATTTTACTCCCGTCTCTTTATTTTCTCCTTAGTCTAACTAGCATTAGTAGCTGTAGACGCAAGCTTTGATTCTAGAAGACGCAAGCACCCATATATTTTTAGTAGTGAGAAGTCTGAGCATGATATCCATGTCAATCATAGCTGAGAATGTTTGGTTTGAAGAAGTTGGGTATCATCTTCCTTTGTCTTAACTTAATCGTTTGTTTGAAAGGTGGATAGTATCAAGATAGGTTACAAATTTCGTTTTTTTTTCTCAACCTTTTTTTTTAAAATTGGTTCATAAAGTATATTTTCTAAAAGTTTGTTAATTACATCTAATTTTATAAATTTATATTTATTGATAATGGTCAGATTTAAATTATCTTTTAATCATAAAAAGTTTTTTCTTTATCTCAAAAAATTCATCTAAATTATTTAATCTGTTTAGAATATTCTTTTTCTTACAAGAAATTGAAAATCAATATTTTATAAATTATCTTCATAACATATTAAAATATGGTCTAATCATTACTGAAATTGAAATTTATTAATAAACTTAATTTGATAACGACTGATCAAATTATTTATTGCATCATTTGTTGTGTATAGTTTTCATTGGATCTATTATTTACTGTGCCAATTATTTTCTTGAGGGTCGTGTGCGTTTTTACAGTATCAATTATGTATTTTTTAACTAAGCCGGGGATTTTTACTAGGCGGACCAGCCTGGCGTTTTTACTGTATTAATTAGGTTTTTTATTTAATTAAACTGGAGATTTTTACTGCGCCAGGAATTTTACTATGCTGAGGGTTTTTATTGGGCGGATAATTTTACCAGCCGATACCTTTCGTTCTTTCTCCAGTAGTGAGTTAGCGACTGTGATAGTATATTTGCAGCAAATAGTTGGAGGACGTTGTATTTTCCACTCGGAGAAGGAGAAAACACCAAAATTTGGATCGCTGAGAGGGTGACTGCGTGAAGGAGATTGCAATAGTGCAGATACATGTATGCATGTAGCAGAATGGAGCCATGGTCTTCCAGCGTGAAGCGTCTAGAGTGAAGCGTACGGACTGGTGTGTTTGTTGATATCTGCATTTGTTACATACCTAGACTGGTGTGTACGGTGCATACAGATGGATTAGCCTTTGTTTGGTGCATATATATATTCAACCAGATTATGTTTTATTGTAGAAGGTGCCAACAAAGCTAACAAGAGACGGCCTGCCAAGGTTAGAGAGCCAAACATGTCTTCAAGGAGGCAACAAGTGTGAAAAGTGAAAAGTAAGCCAGTAATTATTTTTTCTTATGATTACGTGGGTATTTAATTGTAAGTTTGGTTTAATGTGTGATCAAATCAGAAGTTTTTCTACTTGTTGTCTTCCATTTTCTCTGAAATGGACAACTTTAAACTAAGCGATTCAGAAAAATTGGAAGTTGCATCAAATTATTTCTCTTGGAAATATTTTACGGAGCTCATCCTGAACGAGATGTCTTCTCCATAGTTGATGGGACTAATGATTAAGATCAAGCCAAGTGGAGTAAGATGGATATAAAGGATCAAATGATTATTTCAATTAATTTGAGATCAACTTTGGTTGTACATGCCAGAGATTGCAAGGCGACCAAACAATTATGGGACAAACCGAAATTCTTGTTTGAATCTTGGAGCATGTCACGGAGGATGTTCCTCAAAAGAAAGTTTGCAGGATGGCCGAAGGAGAGAGCATCTCTTCTTATTTTGATAGGATCAAAGAGATACGTGATCAACTACATGATGCAACCGATACAATTTCAAATGAAGAAATGCTACCTATTGCTTTAAATGGTTTTTCTATTAATTATGAAATGTTGCATGTAGAGAAACAATGCTCTCATTTGACAAGTTATATGACATTTTTCTATTTGAGGAGATGCACAAGAAAGAAGACAATAAAAAAGATTCAAAAGATGTTGCTTTGTGGTAGAAGACAAAAAAATCCGGAAAGAAGTGGCAAAAAAAAAGAAAGGAAGAGGAAATACTCCTCTATAATCATTTAATCATTCAATGGGGGCGAGTCTTCTTCATCCAAACGAAACCTTTCAAAGGTAAAATGTTTCAAATGCAATTGAAGGGGTCACTTTGCAAGAGACTATCCCAAAAGAAAGTTTGACGGTGAAAAGGGACATGAAGAACGTCATGGTAAGGATCAGCCCAAGTCTCACCAAGAGCCATTCAATGGGGTGAGTCTTCTTCATCCAAACGAAAGCTTTCAAAGGTAAAATGTTTCAAATGTAATTGAAGGGATCACTTTGCAAGAGACTATCCCAAAAGGAAGTTTGACGGTGAAAAGGGACATGAACAACATCATGGTAAGGATCAGCCCAAGTCTCACCAAGGTAACTATGTTGATGGAACCAATGAGTTCTTAAAACAGTTTGAAAATTTCTTCTTATTATATGCTCTTTCCATTAATGATTCTCTCAAAGATGTTTGGTATATTGACTCTAATGTTATTTCCATTAATGATTCTCTCAAATATGTGTGGTATATTGACTCTGATGCAAGTAGGCATATGACCCCTTATAAGGATCTATTTGCAACTCTTCAAGACATATCATGAGAATCAGTGTTTTTAGGTGATGACTGAGCCCATGAAGTAAAAGGAATAGGCATAATTCCTATTCGAATGTCGAGCAGATCTATTGCATTGATTAAGAATGTTTTGTTTGTTCCTGGTCTTGCAAACAATATGTTTTTCAGTTACAAGTGTTTTTATTGACCAAGATATGGATGTTAAATTTGGCAAAAAGAAGTTGTAGAATTGTTAATCGTAAGGATAATAAGGTGATTTACAATAGAGTTAGAGATGGTGTTCTATATAGATTAATTGTAGGTATTGTTGATCACTGTTAGAGATGTGGCATAGGAGGTTTGGTCATTTGAACCCTGACAATGTCAACAAAGTCCAGAAGATGGTAAGAGGTATCCCACAATTTAATGTTACAGAGGAGTTGTATGTAATGCGTGTGCCATGAGGAAGCATCATAGAGATCCCTTCTTCACAAATGATGATAAAATTTTGAAGAAACCATTAGACCTTATTCACTCTGATGTGTGTGAAACAATGAGTACTCCTTCTATTTCTTGCTACTTGTACTTTTTTACCTTCATTGATGATGCTACTAGGAAGTGTTGGATTTATTTCATGAAACATAAAAGTGAGGTGTTTAATTTAAATTTTGTGAATTTAAATCCTTTGTAGAAAATCAAACAGGTTGTAGCATCAAGATATTAAAGAGTGACAATGGTGGAGAGTACAAGTCCCATGAGTTTATTTACTTTTGTAAGATGTCTAGGATCAAGAGAGAGTATTGTATTCCCTATACTCCTTAACAAAATGGACTAGCAGAAAGGAAAAACAGGAGCATTGTTGAAACTACGCGGTGCATGTTGGAGCAATTTGATATCCCATGGTTCCTTTGGGTAGAAGCATGTCTTAATGTTGTGCACACATTGAACCGGTGTCCTCATAAGTCATTGAGGGAAGTTACACCTAAAGAGGCATTTTCTGGAGTAAATCCTTATATTGATTATTTCAGAGTGTTTAGTTCTACAGTATATTCTTGTGTACCTTTTGATATGTGAACAAAACTTGAACCCACCAACAAAATAGGTGTATTTTTTGGGTATGGTGATAAGCATAAGGGATATAGAAATTTTATTCATAGTTAAAAGAGAACCATACTTTGTAGGGATGTTATTTTTGATGAATTTGGTTATAAAATGACATTTATCACTCTTGGTATGGAAGCACATCCATACGTGTGAAAAACTAGTGATAAAGAAGATGACAATGAAAGTAAAGGTGTCATAAGAGATGACATAAATAACGATCAATCAAATGAAGTTACTGAAGATCATGAGGAACATCAAACGCTAGCCAGGGAGTTTTCTATGTGGATAAAGAGACTAGAAGAAGGCTTGAAAGATGAAGATAAGTCAAAATGGTCTTCTCCCAAGATATCTTCACAACCCAAAATTCCAAATAGAAGGTATGAATCTACTCTCGTTGTATTGATGAATGACTTTATTGATTCTGATCCCGGTAAATATGATGAAGATTGAAATTCTAGACAATGGATTGAAACTATGCAGGAAGAATATGACAACATCATGAAAAACAATGTGTGAGACCTAGTTCCACTTCATGAAGGACAAAAATTCATTGCAAGTAGATGGATCTTCAAACTGAAACATAGAGCTAATAGTTCCATCGAGAAGTATAATGAAAGATTTATGGAAAAAGTATTTAGAAAATCCTGTTGGTTGTGGAGATTGATTATATTTATGTTCCATAGGTCTTTTTTTTCAGTCGTCTTTATACCCCATGAAGATTGTACACCCCTCTACGTGCGGGGGTTGTAGTGGGGGCTTGCCCCCACTACGTGGTCTAGGGGCAAGCGGGCCCGAGACAGGGTTTTCGGGGAGAAGCCCCCGAAGGGAAAACTACTTTGTAAATGTATATTGTAATTTCATAGTAAATTTGGACCATTCATTATAAGATCATAGATCTGACGATAGAAGTTATGTTAGGGTTTTTTTTCCCCTAGAAGGAAACCCTCTTTTATGAGGGAAATGTATTGCGGCTATGCATCATTGCGAATATTATATTCTAAGGGAGGAGACTGTGAGAGAAATAAGAGGAAGTTATAGTGGGTGTGTTGTAGGCTGTATCGATTCATTTACTGGATAATAAAAAGGAAGGACTTGGAAATTTATTTGGTGGATGTAGCCCACACTAGGTGAACTATGTATATATGTGTCTCAATTGTATTGTGTATCTTATGTGTTTTATTTCTTCATTTATTTTTATTTTATTGCTCTGGGATTCTATTTTTCTAACAACTGGTATCAGAGCAAAAGGTAACTCACAGGAAAAGAGGTTTCTTTGTTCGAGTGGGAGCAATGGCGGAGGATGGAAAGTTTAGGGTCGAGAAATTTAACACCCAAAACTACCAGCGATGGAAGATGCAAACGAAAGATTATTTATATCAGAAGGATCTATTCCTACCAATGGGTGGAATATAAAATAAGCCGAAGGCCATGAAGGACAAAGAATGGGAGGTTCTTGATAAAAATGCACTAGGAACGATACTGTTAATCGTAGCAGCATCGGTGGATTTCAATATTTAGAAAGAAAAGACAACGCAGGAGTTGATGAATGCACTGGCTAAACTATATGAAAAACCCTCGGCATCCAATAAGGTATTTCAAATGAAGATATTATTTAATATGAAGATGTCAGAAGGTGGGTATGTTGCAGATCATTTAAATTAATTTAATATGGTTACTAATCAACTAAGTTCTGTAAAAGTGGACTTTGATGATGAGGTAAGGGCTCTTCTAATCTTATGCTCATTGCCATAAGGTTGGAACGGCTTGGTCATGGATGTAAGTAACTCTGTCTCTGGTTCAAAAACTTTAAAATTTGATGATGTTGTTGGTCTTATCTTTAGTGAGGAAATGTAACGAAAAATCACAGGTGAGACATCAGGTAAGGCATTAAACATGGAGAACAAGGGAAGACAAAAGGATAGAGGAAAGGGCTTAGGGAACGACAACAATTATAGGAAAGGCATATCCAAATCCAGACTGGGAAAGATAGAGTACTAGCATTGTGGGAAGAAAGGAAATCTGAAGAAACACTACAGAGCTCGAAAGAAACAAAGAGATGGACAATAGGAGAAAAATCAGGAAGCAAATGTAACATGTCATGTGTTACAAGGTGATTTGATTCTTTCTGTACATAATATTTTCGAGTCTTGGGTAGTATATTCAGGGGCTTCATTTCATGCCACACCCCATAGGAAAAAATTTCTAGATTATGTTCAAGGTGATTTTGGACAGGTTCATTTGGGTGATGATGCACGATGAAAAATTGTTGGAATGAGAAAGGTAAAAATAAAGCAAAGGAATGGAAACCAATGGTTGTTGAAAGAGGTAATACATGTTCTAGATCTACGGAAAAATCTAATTTCAACAGGGTAGATGGAAAGTGAAGGTTGTATATCCATATTTATAGATAAGGTGTGGAAGGTCACCAAAGGATCACTGGTGATAGAAAAAGGAGAGAATGTAGGTATATTGTATTTATGTACTGGTAATATTGACTCTTCTATCTCTTTAGCTTCTACAAGAGTGGATACAACACTTTGGAATCATAGGATTGGACACTTGAGTGAGAAGGGGATACAGATACTTCACAAAATAAATTTGTTTCCAGATCTTAAACAAATTGATTTAGATTTCTATGAGCATTATGTTTATGGAAAACAAAAGAAAGCCAGATTTTTCAGAGTCGGAAAAGAAAAGAAAAGTGAAAGGTTAGATCTTGTGCATACAAATGTATGGGAACCAACTCAGGTATCACATCTTGGTGGCTCTCATTATTATTTTGCCTCTATTGATGCTGCAACTAGAAAAACTTTGGTTTATTGCATTCGAAAAAAAATCTAATGTTTTTTATACTTTTAAGAAATGGAAAGCTTTGGTTGAGAATGAGATAGGAAAAATGTTGAAGTGTCTCATATCAGACAATGTAGATGAATATTGCAGCAAGAAGTTTGATGATTACTGTTCACACCACGATATTCGTAGAGAGAATACATTTCCAGAAACACCACAAGAAAATGGTGTGTCAGAAAGGATGAACAGGAAAATCATGGAGCGTGCAAGGAGTACGAGATTGAATGTTGGTTTGCCCTTACATTACTAGGAAGATGTTGTAGATATTGTTGTTTACTTAATAAAAATATGAACTTGAAGTTATTTGGATGGTGTAATTCTAGAGGAGGCATGGACATGTAAAAAGGTAATCTAAATTTTTTGAATACTTTCGGTTGTAAAGCATTTGTCCATATTGATAAAGAAAATAGAACAAAACTTGAGGAAAAATCCAAGAAGTGTACCTTTATTGGATACAATGTTAATGATTTTGGTTATCTCTTATGGGACTATGAAAATCAAAAAGTCATTAGGAGTAGAGATGCCATATTCAATGAGAAGTTCATGTACAAAGATCATTTGTAGGGAAAGAAACAGGAAAAAGAAAAACCAGAATACACAGTGCCTGATGAGATCACTAAAAAATAAATTCCAAAGGTACGAGAAAATCAAAATGTAAAACAATAGGAGCGACAGGTGCCTCAAATTCCTGCAAGTGTTGTTAGAATATCTACCAGGTTAAGTAAGCCCCTGATCTAGATTATTTTCAGCACGAGATGAGAGTGGAAAAGAAATGCACAAAGATATTGTAGATACTCAATAATATAACAGAAATGTATCAGAGATGCAACCATAAACACAGATATACATTAATACACGATTTCTATTAATCAAAGAAATGTAAAGAGACTGTAAAAATATAGAGTGAAAGACTCGCTAGAATGGTGGCAGCTTATCTCTGAGAAGAGATGTGACAGCTACTCGCATTC
>SNQJ01S0020839.1:7770-20239 GCA_010110895.2 Picea sitchensis
TATTACCGCGTCGCATTTTTTGTGCGGTCGCCAGTTAGAAGTTTAACAGCTCTGCCTTTCGGCGTTCACCAACCGCGACTTAGCGACTGTGCTAGTTATTAATATTATAATGTTTTGGATAATTATTTTTTTTCTTTTACTTTTAATTAGTGGTGTAAAGCATTTTAAATTAGTTCATTGTTGATTTCAAAGTTTTGAACCAAATTTAATGTTTTAATAGAAATTTAATATTTTAATAGAAAATGAGAAAAAATGTATTTTTATATCATAAAAAATTTTAATTTTCTAACATTTCATTAACGAGTAAGTTTGATTTCGTAATGGAACTTTCATAATTTGAAATTTACAATTTTGAAGTTTATAATTAATGACGAATATCCTATTTACATATATCTCAATAATTAAGAAGTATGCCTCCCACTGTTGCAGCGAGAGAGTCACTAGAACTTCCTTCAAGAGTCCTCTCACGACTAGAACTTCCTTTCAATAGTCCTCTCACTCGACTAGAGCTTCCTTCGATAGTACTCTCACTTGTGCCACCTTGGCACTTGGAGGAAATTCTTTAACTCGTTGGTGATGATTTATTAGTGTATATTAATGTATCTATATTTATTTATTTATATACAAATATAGATATTGTAAATAAAAATAAATGTTTTATTATAATGAGAAAAATACATTAAAATGGAGAATTGAGAGGTAAAATAAATGAGTTATTTGAGACTCGGTACAAAATATTAAGAAAAAGTTTTGAAGAAGATCAATATTGTAAAAAGATAACATATCTATATAATATATTAAATTAATAATCACTTTTACAAAATAATAATATTTATAAAAATTATTTTTATATATAACATAAATAAAATAAATATAACTTTAAAATTAAACATAAAATTTAAATATTTTATTTTTAGTTTGTTGAGTTTTCCCATTAAACAAGTAGGTATCTATATTAAAAAATGTTAATATAGGTATCTATATTAAAAATGTTAAATTTTAGAGCATGCATATGGAATCTAGAGTGAGCTTGGAAGTAAATGACAAGCTAAGAAACAAATTCTTTTACAAATTCTACTATCCTAAGTGAAGTTAGGGCATTCGTTATTTTTGTGTATATAATTTGGATGTAAATATTAGTGCATGCGTGTGTGGGTGAGTGTGTATTCAATGATAAAAACTCATTATTTTCTACAAGTACTTGATTTAGAATTTTAATAATTTTTTTGGGAAAAACCTATCGAAAGGGGTATTATAATTTCTTTATTTCAATAGACTAATCTTTTTTAGAAAAATAATAAAGTTTTAACAAATAAAATCTTTAAAAAATTAAGAAATTTCATAAATTATTATTGGTTTTTTTTTTTTTTAAAGGGAAAAACCTGTTTATATTATCGTTGCAGAGTTACAGAGTCTGTTTACGATGCCAGCTGTCCCACCTAAATAGGAAACCGAGACAGTTGGGCATTCGATGCCATTTGTTTCCAAGCAAACAAAACTATCAGAGTGTTGTCCTGCCCGAAGGAAACTAGGACGCCTTGCCATTAAGTTTAGTCTGTGTACTAAAAACCTAGTTGCAGCATAACTAAGATCTAACTGGGTGAAAACCTTGTTCGGAAACAAAAAATGATTGCTAACTAAGAACATCACTGAACCTTTTATCCAGTCGACTTGTCCTCATCTCCATGCCTTCACCATCTTGTAGGAAACATGTAGGCTTGGGCACACGTAGGGCATTGCCTTTTCGGGAGAGTCCTGGAGTGTGCAGCAAATAGCATGTTGAGTCGATGGTTGATTCGAGCGATGTGAAAGATCTGATCATCCAGCATGCTCTGCATGTCAAAGATTAGTGCTAGGTACCCCAGATTGGTGAAATGATGCTGGTCCTTCCAATTACCCTCAGCAGAGGGTAAGGGAATAGGCCCCGTTGCTCCTTCTCTTGCATGTGCTTCACAGTCTTGATGTACCTGCCAGTTGAGTAGCTGAGTCTCCTCCTCTAGAGGTGCACCAATGGGTGGGTCGTTGTTTCCTTTTGCGCAAGACGGTGTCTCTTCCTCAACATAGCAGGTGGTGAATTACTCTATCGGGCGAGTTTCACTGGAGCCAAGCGGTTTTCCCGAAGGCAGAATCTTGTTGTCAGTGCCAAAATTAGTGGGAGGATTCCAATTATCTGGGACTATGAAAAGAGGGAGCTATGGATAGCTTTGCATGGCCTCGTCCAGGGTGATCTCTTCCACGTACACCATTGGAGGAGTTCAAGGTTTCCTGGACTTCCTATGTCTTCACGAGGATGCCAAGGCCATCGCCTGCTCGAATTTCTTCTGCCTCTACCTACGTGATTCGACTGTGTACCAAGCTGTGCCCTTGCATGGATTTCCTCGTGCTATGGGCATAATGAAGAACCTGGAGATGTCTGAGGTTCCCTGCGGATGGATTGGCTTTGCGAAATTTGGCTCTGCGAAATTCAGCTCTACATTCGGCTCTACAGTATACGAATGCCTGTCAATGATGTCGAGGTGGGTGATAAGGAGGAGGATGATGGCGATTTCCATGGTCATTAAGGCTGGCCTCCTAGTGCTCTAGTGCCTTGTACTGTTCACTTGCGTGAAGGGCCTCATCTCCTGGTTAATGCTGCACGGGCTCGTTCCCATTTAATTGTTGAGGGGATGGTCGTCGGTGGCTGTATTAATGGTGTGACCCGACGTTAATCCGCATGGCTCGGCTCTGCAATGTGGCACCCCATCCGGGGGTTGTAGATCGCTGGTGGCTAAGGTTTGGCACCGAGCTGAGATGTCTAAGTCTTCTGTTGTGTGGGCCTCCCAACAGAAGTGTTCGGTTCCCATTTCGACTCCTTCGTTTTCCAGGCAATCTGCTACCATGTTTGCGTCTCGTTTCACGTGGGAGGGTGTGATGTTGATATTGGTTCAAAGAAGGCTACCAAAATCCTCTAACATCCCAGAGAGTCACCAACTGGGTGAGATTTCTGAAGGATTGCCTCCATGGAGAATCTTGGTGATTAACTGAATAACAATCTGTGAGTCCCCCTCCAAGATAATCTTATGATGGTGTCTGTCAGTAGTTCTTTGGAGACCGGGCAATAAGCTTGTTAGCTCTGCCACATTGTTGGTTGTTTCCCCTAGGAATCCTGCAATGAGACATAGGATCTCACCATTGAAGTTTCTGAGTGCTTCTCCATAGCCCGCTGGTCCCAGGTTACCTTTGGAAGCCCCATCGAAGTTTATCTTTATGAAATTAGTTGAAGGGGGGGTCCAGATGGTTAGACTAGTTTGTTGGTGCTTGTGCTTCTTTGGTGCTAGTTGATTGATTAGATTGGGCTACCAGCTTTGAAGAATGCAATGTTCCTCTGGGTTGCAGTTTAGGTCCTCTATTTTCCAGGATTTACTTCTAATAGTTTCCTTGATTAGTGAGACTATTTTCTCCCAAGTTGTGTCTGGCATGGAAGCTTTGGAGTGGAAGATTCTTTTGTTCCATTATTTCCAGATTTGCCAGAGGATGAATCCTGGTAGGAGCTGCCAGATGTGATTCAGTAGGGGATTATTGTAGGTGATAGAGTCCCAATTCTCAATTGTGTCATTGATGTTGCTCCGATATTGGTTGGATCTGCGCATTATTTGTGCTCCTTGGTCCCAAATCTACTTGCTGAAGTGGAATCCATTGAAAATATGTTCTTTGGTTTCCTCTTGCTGACGACATAGGACACAAAAGGAGGGCCCAATGAAGCCTCTTTTTCTGAGTTTGTCCCAAGTTAGGGTTCGGTTATGTACCACAATCCATAGGAAGGTGGAAACCTTGGGCCAAAGAGCAGGGTTCCATACTTTGTTCCATATGGTCTCCTTGTTTTGATCCTGGTGATTACCCTATAGGAAGTAAGCTTCCTTTATTGAGAAAGTGCCAGCTGTGGAGTACCCCCATCTGAGGATGTCTAGACCTTCTCTATTGGGTATTTTCCAGTGGTTAGCATGGAATTGCCAGTTCTACAGATTGAGATTCTCTGGGACTCCTAGATCCCGATTAGAGGTTTTCCAATGGCGCCATTGATGTCGTTGTTCCTCAGGTTTCCAGAGGTCTTTCACCCTTAAGGAGGTATCCTAGTTGAGGTCTCGTTTGAGAGTGTTTAACTCCTCCAGTTCATCCAGGGGTTTGAATTGCTGCCACGAGTCTTGCCAGAACATGGCGCTTTCTCCATTTCGGACTTCCCAGAAGGCATGATTTTGAACCAGCGTACGATTTTGCCAGGCTGTGTTCCATATGTTGGAGCCCTGAAGTTGGTCATTGTGTCTAATGAGTTGATTATCTGGTGTGAGGGGGACATACTTCTGCTTCCACATTTGCCCAAACGGCTCTTGGGGTTTTTAACCATCTCCACTAGATTTTGGCTCCCATTACTTGATTGAGTTTCCCTGGATCACGAAGTCCCAATCCGCCTAGGATTTTTGGTGTACAGAGTCTGTCCCAGCTTACTAGCGCCCATTTCTTGTTAGGTTGATGACCATGCCAGAGGAAGTTTCACTGGAGGTTCCTGATGGCTTTGATGACCTGTTTAGGCACTGCTAGAGCGATGAAGAGGTAAGTAGGTAGGGCTTGTAGGACGGATTTGAGGAGGACCATCCTGGAAGCGATGTTAAGAGGTCTAAAGGTCCAGTTTCTTAGTCTGTTAGAGATGGAAAGGATAGGGCTGTCCCAAGAAATGGATCTAGCTATCGCACCCATGAGAGGAACGCGTAAATAGTTGGATGGAAGGGAGCTCTTGGGTATTCCTAGGAGTCTGGAAATGTGGAGCTGTACAGAAGTCGCGGTGTTAAAAAAATAGAGTTTGGACTTGTCTAGGTTAAGAGACATTCCTAAAGCTTCAATGAAGTCAGAGAGGATAGAGTTGAGCTTGTTGGCCTCCCAAACCGTTGGGGAGTTTAGTAGGAGGGTATCATCAACAAATTGACTGTGAGAGAGTGTAGGCTGGATGTTGTGCAGGGGCAGGCCTTTGAGAGAGTCGTTTGTGACTTCTGACTTGATGTAACATCCTAGGCCTTCCGCCATAAGTACAAACAAGAAGGGCGAGAGGGTGTCCCCTTGTCTGATACCTTTGGAAGGTGAAAAAGGCCGAGATGGGACCCCATTCACTAGTATGGAGAAGAAGGCTGAGGAGGTGAGATTTAAGATCCAATTCACCCAATGCTAATGAAATCCAAAAGACTCTAAGACAACCCGAAGGTATTGCCAGTTGGCTTTGTCAAAATATTTTGAAAGGTCAAGTTTGATTAACATACCTGGAGTCCTTGATGTCTTGAGGGAGCAGATGACCTCGTGAGCTAGGATGACGCTGTCCATGATTTGTCTTCCTTCTACGTACCCTGCTTGTTCCTTGGAGATGAAATGGGTCAGTATGGGTTTGAGTCGATTGGCCACCACCTTCATTATGATTTTGTAGATTACATTGCAAAGGGATATGGGTCTGAACTTTTTAGGGTTTGTGGCCCGTTCTTCTTTCGGAATGAGGGTGAGAAAGGTGGCATTGAGAGTCGGTAGGACTAGGCCTAATGCTCTTGATTCCTCTACTACCTTCCAAACGTCTTCCCTGACCAGGTCCTAGCAGTGGTGGAAAAAATCAGTGGTGAATCCATCCGGGCTGGGGGCTTTTCCTGCGGGCATTTCTTTTACAGCTTGATCAACTTCCTCTTGGGTGATGGGCCATGTTAGGGTTGCGTTTTGTTCTGAAGTTACCATAGAGCGTATGTGTCTGGTGACTCTTTGGATGGTTGTCATTCTGTCCTCCCTGGTTTCCGTTAGAAGGTCCTGGTAGTACCTGATCAACTCTACCTCTATCTGAGAATGTTCTCTGACTGGATTGCCCTAGCTGTCCTCTAAGTGGGTTATTATGTTGATGTGGCGACGGTGCACCATAGCTTTATGGAAGAATTTTGTGTTCTTTTCCCCTTCTTTGAGCCATTGTACTCTGGATTTTTGTTTCCAGAAGATTTCCTCTTGCCTTCTTCTCTCTTCTAATTGCACTTGGAGCTTCTCCTCCTCTTTCATTAGTTCAGTGGTCCGGGATCCTGAGATGAAAGTTTTTTGTATCTCCACAAGCTTATTCTCTATGTCCTATATGCTTTGGAGTATGTTTCCAAAGGTGTTCTTATTCCAGTGTTTCAGCAACTGCTTGAAGTTTTTGAGGCACTGCTGGAATTTATACATGATGGTGCCATGATCTATTTCCGCCTGTGCCCACCAGGATTTTGCTAACTAATGGAAATCCGGGTGTGAGAGCCAGAATTTTTCGAAATAGAAGGGTTTGTATTTGGGTGTTCCTCCTGTGTATAAATTAAAAGCAAGAGGCCAATGATCCAACCCGGATTTTGGGAGAATAAGGCTTTCCATATAAGATCCCTCCTCCATTAGTTCCTCAGTTACCAGGAAGCAGTCCAGACGACAAGCAATGTGTTGGTTGCTTGATCTATGATTGGACCAGCTGAAGGTGCCATTGCTATTTTCTATGTCTACTAGATTTAGATGATCAATGAGGGTTTTGAACTTACCATTGTCTTGCTTGAGTTTCTTGCTGCCTCCTATCTTTTCCTCCAGCGACAAGATCATATTGAAGTCACCTCCTAAGATCCAGTTGTGTGTTATCACCAGAGTCTTGATTAGTGCGAGCCGCTCCATGAGTTTATCTTTGTCCTGTTGGCTTTGGGGGCCATAAACATTTGTGATGGCCCCTTCCTAATTCGAGCCTGTGACCTCTAAGTGGGACGTTATTGTACCTACAGTTGAGAAGGATTTGCTTATAGTGATGTTGAGTGGGTTCCAGAGGATAGCTGGACCTCCTTAGACCCCTGTGGATTCTGTTAATATGGAGTTACATCCTCTCCAGATACGCTAGAAGATGGTTTCATCTTTTTCCCCCGCACATTTGGTTTCATGTAACATTAGGATGTCTAGGTTTTCTGCTTTGATGCAGTCTCGGAGGATCCTTTGTTTGGATCTACCATTGAGTCCTCTAATGTTCCAGGTAATGATCTTCATCATTAAGAGGGTAGTGTTGGGTGGAGGTATCCCTCTGAGAGCTTGTGGATCTGTCCCGAGTTTATCATGAGGTTTCCTGCCTCCTTGATGAGTTGTTGGAATATTTTCCGCCCTCTTATTTTGTTCTCACGAAGTATTCTTTTCGAGCCTGAACCCGCATCCGTGGCTATGCCCAGGCATGCTGTGGATGTTGCTGAGGAGTTAAGAAAGACTTTGTGTACCTTGCGTAGTTGTTCTTTAGGAAGGGTCTACAGGTCCTTTTGATTCAAGGCCTCCTCGATCTTTTCTAGATCTATGCCCGCTAAATCTCTATCGTCTAGCTGTGTTGGGGTGTCTCCATCCCCGTCTCCTCTTTCTTCTGTGTAGATTTCACGACTCGAGCGAGGGGGAGGAGGGTTTTGGATGTCCCCATCGGCCTGTTGCAATTCCTTGTGCAGATCTTGGATTTCCTCATCTTCTGGTAGCTGGTTTAGAATCTCATAGGAGTTTTTGGTTGTGATCTTTTGTCTGGGATTTGGGACCTATTTCCTTGGAGGGTTTTTCTTTTTGGTTGTGACCGTGGTGAAGCCATCTTTCTGTATGGTATCATTTGCTTTGGTGGCTTGTTTGATCAGGGGGCAGTCTCTGAAGAGGTGACCATGCTCATGACATCTCTTGCAATGAAAAGGGATGTGTTCATAGTCTAGTGTTTGTTGCCAATCCTCATCCTGGTATTCTAGAGTTACAGCTCTGGGTAGGGCCTTGGAAATGTTCATGTAGACACAGATCCTAGTGTATGAAGTGTATTTTCTCTGCCTTGTGGCTTTTGATGCTTTGACAAATTGACCTAATGTGTTTCCTATGCCCGTGAGAATCTCTTCGAGCCAGAACTCTTGCGGTAAGGAATATAGGCGGATCCATACAGGAGCCATAGTGAAATCCTCCTTGTCTAGGCTGAATCTTTTGGTCCAGAAGCACAAGAATAACCCTGCAAAGTTGTATAAGTATGGCCCATTCTCAAATATCCTGTCTCTATCTTCTAGATTGTACAGGATGATTGTGAAGAAACCTTTGGAGCTAAGTTGGACCTCATAGTCTCCTTTGGGGCTCCACCAGTGTTTTATCCATTTGCTTAGATCTCTTTCTGATGGCCAAAGGCCCATGAACTTGCCAATGAAGGCATGTTCCCTCATAAATTCGGTGTGTTCCCCTACTCTGGTTGAGCTTATGAGGTATTTCGGTGTTTTGTCCATTTGTGGAATGCATTTTCCTAGCTCCCACCCTCGAGGTGCTTTTGGATGGAATGTGCTAGCTTTCGTCTCCATCTCCTTCCTGAGGCCTTGTTCTCTGGCCAGAAGTTGGTCGTGTATCTACAAGGGCGGCTCGAACGAGGGGCATTTTGCTCTGTGCCTGAGCGGTCATTGACGGTAATATTTTTGTACGAGGGGGGTTGCCCCCCCTCTTCTGTGCCCATTCTAGAGTGTCAATAGGGGTCAGTTGACGTCCGCTAGCCGCTAAAGGTTCGTTGTGCTAGTGGTCTGCAACTAACCTGCAACAGTCTGCGCCGAGTTGAAACTAGGGTTTCCTCAATTGCCAATATTCCTAAATCATAAATTATTATTGTTAATAAAATAACTAAATATAATATAAAAATAATTATTATATTAATTTACTGTAATCAAAATAAAGTATATACACAATAATAAGAAAACATTTTAAATTAAAATATGGTAATCAAAATAAAGTACATGCACAATAATAAACAATCATTTCAAATTAAAATATGGTAATCAAAATAAAGTACATGCACAAGAATAAGCAATCATTTCAAAGTAAAATATGGTAATTTATTAGATAGATGTGACTCATACATTATACATTATTATTCATCTAACACTTTGCAAAAAATATAGATAATATATATAATCTAAAAATTTATGATTTTGTTAATGTATGATGAACAAAATTCATAAAAAAACATATAATACATCGTTTATAAAATATTTTTCAAAATCTTATATTATGTTAATTAAGATTAAAATTTTGTCAACTAATTTTAATAAAAAATGAAATAATTCCAAAACCAACAAATAAATCAACACTTAATAAAACATAAAAAAAAATTGAATAGATAAATAATATATACAATCTAAAAAATTATGGTTTTGTTAATGTATGATAAACAAAATTCATCAAAAACATATAATACATGGATTATAAAATATTTCACCGACTTACATCGAGAGTCGTCAATGGGTGAATTTTGAAAATTGGGTGAGTTTTGAAAATTTCTGTTGAACTTCCAGAAAATAAAATAAACACTTTTTCGGATTTGAAAGTTATGCCAATGCGGAAGTTGAAAATTGCAGTTGAGCTTCCAGAAAATAAAATAAACATGTAAAAATACAAAATGGAAGGTGGTTATTAAACTAAAAGGGTGGAATAAAAAAAAATATGCATGATTTGGGAAAGCCTTAACTAGTGAAAAGTCAGTATTAAAGGAAGTTTATGAAAATAGATAATTGTTCAATAATATATTAGTTTTTAAATTATTATTGATTTGATTATGAATAAAAATATATCAATTATTAGTTTTTAAATTATTATTGATTTGATTATGAATAAAAATATATCAATTAAGTAATGTTTTTAATAGAAAAGTTTTAGTGTAATTTTTTTTATTAATAGGAAAATAGATAGTATGGAAAATAGGTAATGGGAATACATTAAAATAAATAGTTTTTAAATTATTATTGATTTGATTATGAATAAAAATATATCAATTAAGTAATGTTTTCAGTAGAAAAGTTTTAGTGTAATTTTTTTCATTAATAGGAAAATAGATAGTATGGAAAATAGTTAATGGGGAATACATTAAAATAAGAATAGATTCATGGGTGGGATGTAAAAACCAATTATAGACTAGAGAGACAAATAGAAATATTTTTGGACATGAGTATTTTCACCCTTAATTATATTCTATACCATGAATCCATTAGTTTTTGGTACAAGGATGGAAGATGGCAATTTTTATAGGCGAAAAGGAAAAGATGCATATGTCTGGAATGCTTATGTCGAGAAGCTTACGAGAAGTTATGTATAATAAGCAAGGAGTCTGATTTCGTAATGTGGTTAAAATCAAACCTTAAGTTTTTATTCAACAAAAATGGATTACCAAGTGGATTTTTCTTCTAACTTAGAAAATAGGGCCTAGTGGTGGAAATTTCTATGGAAGGTCAGGGACCAAATAAATTGAATATATTCATGTGGTTGGTACGAAAAAATAAAGTTTTAACCTTGGAGAATCTATAGAAAAGAACAAACTTAGGGTTCTGAGATATGTTATATTAGCATAAAGTGATGAAGACATAGACCATATGCTTGTTGAATGCTCTTATGTCAAGAAGATATGGTTAGAAAT
The DNA here is from genome assembly GCA_010110895.2 of Picea sitchensis. Lineage (NCBI taxonomy): Eukaryota > Viridiplantae > Streptophyta > Pinopsida > Pinales > Pinaceae > Picea > Picea sitchensis. Next base: position 18,209 of record SNQJ01S0020839.1, read on the forward strand.
TGAGCAATTCATGGGTTTGAGGGGAGGTTTAGTGGGTGAATAGCTAAACAAAACCTAGTAATTTCATGGGGAAAGAAGAAACTAAAGGAGTGGAGGTTTGTTCCTTTTATAACATGTGAATTTTATAATCCTAGTCATAGATTGATGCCCAATAAAGTGGACTCAATTTCATGCATAAGCCCATGCATTTTTATCTATCAGGATCTTTCACTTTCTTCTTATTGTTTCTAGGAACAAAAGCATCTTATTATTGTTTCTAACCCAAGATGCATGTGACATTTCCTTTGCATACTTGAATGTTTGGATAATCGCAAGATGGATGTGACATTTTATTTGCATATATTAATGCTTGGATGAACATTTATAACCCTTTTTAGGATTCCATAAGTAAACTAGGAGGAAGGTAAATCATAATCTCTATGCAGTAGGGAGAATGCTCTAACATCCATACTTAGGAGGAAGGTAAATCATCATCTCTATACAATAGGGAGAATGCTCTAACATCCATTGTGTTAGGAGTTTTTCCATAGTTTGAGAATTATAGTGAATAGTCAATATTTTGGATAAGAATAATAGACTTGGTGGTCTATATCAAGAATTTTCTTTAGTTACATGTTTGTATGGACCTTAGAAAATTAAAAATCATAGGCAGCTCTCTTTTGGGCTCTTGTACCATTTTGATAAAATATTTCCCTTTGACAAACCTATCAACATCCACTACAATTTCTTCTTTCCTAATGCAATCTACAATATACCAACTATGCTTCAAAATTTAAAAGGTATTGACTCTCACAGTTGAACATGGTATGTGATATGAATCCAAGATGCATTCTTTGTTCATGGTATTATACATAGAACAACTCATCTCTTACATGAATGTATAAAAATTGTGGAACAAATCATCTCTTATATGGATGTTTAAAAAATCATGAACAAATCATCTCTTATATGGTCTAAAAAAATGTCCAATTCTATGATTGTATTTAAAACTTCATATTATAATTTTTAACATTTTAAAATTAATTAGAATAAGGCAAATATAACTCTTAATATTTGAAACTTTAATGAGACTTACTAATAAAATAGACAACTTCTATTCAAAACTTAAATTTTAAAAACTTTATCAATATCTTTTACTAATGAAATAGACATCTTTTATTCAAAAAATACATTTTAAATACTTTATCAATATCTCATGTAAACAACATTCATTTGAAATTTCTAAATTTACATATTATTAATTTATTTAATGTTTGATTAATTTTTAATATTAAAAAATAATTGATATTTTTAATAATATATTTAAGTTATTCATACTATTTCAAATATATTTATTTTACATTTTTTTATGAAGCGGAGTTAAGATGGGTCTATGCTAATATATTTTTGGAATTAGAATTAAAACTAAAATTTCAAATTTTATCAAAAAAACCAATTCAAGAACATTTTATAATCTAATATAACCCAATATTAAGTCAATGTGTGATTTCTTGCTTATATTCAACATGGAGTTGACAAGTGTTACTCTTAAATAACACACACACATATATATTTGAATTAAATAAAACTAACCTAATTAAACCAAGATGAAAAAAGATTAAAAACACTAATTAATAATGAATAGAACTTAACAATCTATGAACCTCTAAAAAGGATTGAGGATGAGAAAAGGTTTACACATCCAAGTGGAACTAAGATGGATCTATGCTCATATATTTTTTCAATTACAATTAAAACTAATATTTCAAATTTTATAAAAAAATATCAACAATATAAACTTACACATTAAAATTCTTAATCTAAACTTACACATTCAAATTCTAAACCTCTATGAAAATGAATGTCGTGACTTCGGATTTCTTCCTCCATTTACTCGCATTCAACAACATCGTCGACAACCTGATCTTCTTCGCATTCTAACCAGGGCTAGCACTGTCATTCTACGTGTAGAAATTTGTTTCACCAGGTCAAAACTAGATCGTTTATCTCTAAAGGTTTACAAACTCGTCTATGGTATATTGTCTATTGTTG
>SNQJ01S0020839.1:27503-50190 GCA_010110895.2 Picea sitchensis
CCACTACGAAACCACTTACCACTTACCATCCTTCTGACATACCGCTGCCACTTCATGACGTCACGCCCCACTACCTTCTCCCCTACAAATATCGTCTCATAACCCTGTCAGTTCATCCCACCTGGTCACCTGTCACAAGTCACCTCATGATAGTCGTTCTCCAATCAACACCCCCCACGTCACCCTATCGCACCTGTCACTCGTCATTCAGCTGCCATATCACACTTCAAATGATCTATTGGCCATTTACTACTGGCTAACATATCTGTTAGTTTGTTGATCTGTCCCCCATGCCCAATGGATACCCGTTCACTCAAATCCAGCCATGTTCTATCATTTGCACACTGTTCACTCTCTATGCACACCAGACAACTTTCTCCTCTCACTGATCCAGTCATAGACCTAGCCATAGCCATTACCCACTAACATTTTGTTTCAATTGTAGGTACTGTCGAAAGCGATGGTGCCAAAGTCTAAAAAAGCAGAGGTCGAAGAAAATCCATTCCTGCCACCTCTTGTCGACCTTGACCAGATTCCATTAGCCGACAAGGATTATTTAATATTAGAGACAAGGTGCAGATTCAAATTCTTAGAGGTGTCGTCATGGTTTAAAGACATGTTCATAGATCAAAGTGATGAAACTGGGCTCTAGGAGTCCAATCTTCCTCTGTATCTCTTTCCCCAAGTCCATAATTTCCTTGAATTCACCCTCAAATGTCAAGCTCATTACCTCATTGACCAAAGAGCCATAGTTTCTTCGTCTGGAGAAATGATTTTATGTATCATGTCAGAGGCCATTGATCAGATGATGCAGATATCTAGAGTCAAATCCGCCTCCCCATTCAACCTTGAAATCCTAACAGAGTTGTAACAGAACCTGTATTTTCCTCAAAGAGCCCAAGTTTTCAAGCTTTTCCTCCCACAAGATGCTCAGCTCCCCAAGAAAAACCCCCTGTACCATTCCTCCCTGTTCTCAGAAAAGGGAAACTAAGTGATTTCATCACTTTGTTGTCTACTTGGCTACTTTTCAGACGAATGGGTGGATGAACCTATATTGGGTTTCCTATCCATTTTCTCTACTGAGGAAAAGGCCACCATCCAGTTTGACTACAACACTTTCCTGGAAAAGAACATCCACGATCAACTATCAAAATTCACCATAGAGGGCATGTTCTGGTATTCCTCAATACTGGCTTACATGTTCACCTTCTTTCAAGCAGAAAGGTTCTCCTTCCTAATGCAGAAAATGGACAAGGATGACAAACCACAGGCGATAACATCTTGGACTTCATTTCTCAAAAGGAACTCCACAGAGTTCAGCTTCAAATAGTTCATTGAGCAATTTTACCATCAAGTGGTGAGCATGCTCAGTGGGAGACCAGAGCCAAGGATAAATGAAGAGATCCAAAGAATCTTACACCTTTCGGACCTCGAAAAGATGGGAGATTTGTACCTGTATCAAAATCACACAGAAATTAGAGTATGCGGGTGCGAGTTATCTCCATACAAGTTTCTCGATTATTTGCGTGTGAGGATATTTTCCCTAGAATATATACGACAAATGATAAATTCAGATGATATACACTTTGTATCTCTGAAGAAGAAACAACAGTTGAGGATTAAGGGGCAGATAGGATCTTTCATCTGCAATAGCCGAGATGTCGGGGAAGAGGCAGATAAACTTTTGAAGGAAATGAAGTTTGACACAAGTTTCCTATGGCACTATGATTCGTGTGGGATCATCACAGAGATGAGAGTGAAGAACAAAAATATCACGTATGTTCATGCACCTAAGCCTGAGATAGAGAAGTTTGTGAATCAAACGGAGTGGAAAGTGAACACTCTCGAGAGGTAGAACATCAGTCTCCTCCAATTATTATCTCTCAAACAGCTACACCACAGGTTCCAAAGGAGAAAAGGCCCAGAAAGGATACTTCTCCTTCTGTCACTGAAGTCTCGGTTGAGGATTTCTAGATATACACCAAAAGGCCAAAAACTAGTCATATAACTGACAAGACTAGTAAAAAGGAAACCCAACCACAACAATTATGAAAGATTATCATTTTCCTCTTATCTCAAGCAACCAATAGATCATGTCTACTTCTTCATCCAAGAAGCATACTAACATTTCATTCATAAGCCAGCCAAATAAGTTGAGTATTTTTGAGAAATATGATATGATCAAGAAGAAGAATCAGATGTTGACCAGCAACACCTATGCTCAGTTTTGGAAGAAAATGTCCACGACACAACACAAACTATTATCATCTTTTAACATAAAGAAAGGCAGAATGCACATGGCCTTTTTGCAGGCACAAGTGCCCAATCCAAAAGCAATAACTGATTACAAAAGGGCAACGTTTGAGTTCAACACAAAATATGTACACCCAGCTGATCAGATGGATCTACACAGGCAGACGAGAGAAATGGTTTTCTCGACATTGGCAAATGATTTTACTTTTGTTGCTAAGTTATAGGTTTCTTTGAAAAACATTCAGACTCAGTTAAAATTGGAGAAGATATCTTCTTTTGCAAAGGACAACAAAATTAAGTCATTAGAAGAATTGGTGCTCAAGATTGGGTATGATCCTTCTAATGTGAAAGCATTTGAGGATATTCTCAAGAAAAAGAATGTTGACATAGCATCTCTGAGGAAACAATTGAAACTGCCACCTACAAAAGATGCACATGCAAAGGAGATAGCTGAGACATAAGGAGAAAAGGATGAAATGCTCAAGTTGATCATGGAGCAGAATGCACAGTTGAGAGAGATGGAAGCTGAGCTGGAGAGATTGGTAAAGGAGAAGGAACAAGCCACACCTATGGAAGTCATTCCACTGAGTGCATTTCCCCTCATAGGAGTTAGCACATCAACTGTAGCAATGACCACCACAACAGAAATTCCATCAGCCACCTCACTGACAGCTCTAGAGAAAACTATGGAGCTAGAAAAATCCATGGAAGAGAAGAAATTACAAGGAAAAGAAATCAACACACTGAAAAAAGAAGGTTGAGAACCTTCATGAGATCAAGTCTTCTTACCAGAGAAGATACACCATGGAGAAACAAACATAAGAAAATCTCAAGCAGGAATTGTAGCAACTACAAAAGAAAACAGTGGCGGGCAAGACACTTGCCAAAGAAAAGGATAATATTTGGATAGATATCTCCAAATCCATAAATGAAATCTGGCCTACGGGGAAAATCATGTTTGAGAAAAATGAACTGGTGCTAAGGAGTAGATAGGCCATAGTCAAAATAAAAGGAGAGTTGGGAGAAATGCCTGCTGAAGCCAATGAAATCATTAGACTCCTGAACTCGGAGAATAGAGAAGAACTAGGAGGCTTGAAGATTGAAGACATGACATAAACCATCCTTGAAGTCAAGAAAGTACTAACCAAAAGAGGATTGATGTTGCAGTTGGAGGAGAAAGTCTAGAACATGGACATTGGAGTTCAAAGGTTCTTCAGCAAGATCGAGGCTTTACAGAAGAAAGGTCTTCCTGGTCTACTAGTCCTAAATGACAAGTTGATGACTCTTCCTGATTACAAACATAAGATGGCCACGGTGGCCAAAGACAGTTCCAGGTTTTCAGGAATACAGGGCAGTATAACAGGCAAGGCATTCTTAGAAACTTTGCAGCCAGACCTTAGCATGCAACACAAGATCAAGTATATTTTCATCGTCAAACTGACTTTTTCCAAGTACACACAAATGGATGAAATATACCAGAGACTACTTGAAGTCACCATTCCCAGTGAGCTAAGATGGGAAGAGATGTGCAATTTGATCGAGTAGGAGATGAGGTTCGTAAGTTGAGTCAGCATGCGGATCAGTTAAAGTCATGTGGGTGACTCACGAACGACCTTCCCCAGAATCAACATGAAGAATTCAACACATCATCGACAGTTCCTAAATTTTGTATCTTGTTAGTTAGTTAGTTAGACTTAGAATATGCCACGTCCTGATCATTAATGACATGGTCATTTGTAATTTTTGTTATAAATACTCCAAACTTTGAAGTATTGAGGGTTGATCTTTAAGCCCTAGCAAGCTGTAAGCATTGTAATTTTTATCAAGAGATCTTCTAGTAATACAAAGAGACGTTTCACAGGATTCCTGCATGTTAACTGTTGGTGAATTTTTTCCCTTTCTCTGTTGGATGTTTATCTTTCTTAGTTATCATTTTGTTTCTAACTTGATCATTTAAAGGGAGTTAAAGTTTCATAATTTACCTTTGTGTAGTCTGTTTTTGAGCTTTTAAAGATCTAAATGTTTGTCTTCTGATGTTACAATAAAGAAATTCTTAGTTTCTTCTTTATTCTAATTGATAATCCCTCCTTTTTCTTCTCTCCATCCCTTTATTTATGGAAAATCCAATAGTCGCATTATCCTTCCCTGTGAAGAGAATCTTGATATATGTTATCTAGTCTCTATCTTTATAAAACATACCCCATAGCCCAATGGAGGCGTAAACCCTATTTCAGCCAATCTACAAAAACAAACAACCCAATCTCATTTAATCTAACTAGTGTAATATTTGAAAACTAAAACAAAGTTAAATCTTGCAGAGAGATCCCTCTCTAAAACTGGTAGGGCTAGATCCTAGTTTCAAAGTGGTTGGATAAAGTTGCCTCTGGTAAATTTCTTCTTCCCCCGACAACCTATGGGAATTTACAGAGCGTTAACATATCCTCCACTTACAAAACTCTTAATAAAAACCTTATTGATTATGTCACCAACTTCGTTACCAAATCCTTGAAATCATATTCCCTCGATCCTACAATCCAAAGCCTCTCCTTCCTCATAACCCCCAAACCTAGAGGATCTATGGGAAACCCAAAATTCATAAAAAGAATATTCCTTGTTAGACGCATAGTGAGTGCCATAAGATCCCCCACTTATGCCCTTGCTCGCTTTCTTTTTAATAAAATTAAAACCTTTGTAGGTAAAACCTCCTCCTTTATCAAATATTCCTCTGAATTTATTCATAAAACCAACAATATTCACCCTTATGAACAAGACCTTATGGTTAGCTTTGATTTAGTCTCTCTCTTCACCAAAATCCCCATTTGAAAATCCCTATCTATGATCTCCAATATGGTAGACCCTAAAACTCTTTACCTAATCAAAATTTTCCTCTTCTACCTACATCACCTTCAAAGCAATTGGCTATGAACAAATCGAAGGCACATCCATAGATTCATCCTTATCCTCAATGGTTCTCAACATCTTCATGGAAGATTTTGAAACCATAGCCTTAAGAAAATTTCACCTCAAAACTAAGTGTTGGTTTTGTTTTTTTGATGAAACTTTGATCATCTATCCTCATGGCCAAGCCAACTTAAACTCTTTATTTAATCATATTAACAACATTTTCACCCACATCCAATTCACCATGGAAACCAAAAAGGACAACTCCATCCCTTTCTTCGATGTCCTTATCTATAATATTCTGCCTATTTTATTTTTATTTTTTTCTCAATATATAGTTTAGACAATTTTTCAAACAGATGGTGTACAAACATACTATATACAATAAATAAGAATTCAACCTTTTCTAATGGAACATAGAAAAAATACGAATAACAATGTTCAAATATTTATTGCACTAACAATATGACATCATAGAAATGTTGCCAACAAATGAGCGATAGTACAACAATGAATAATAAGAAACCTAGGTTATTTTCAGTAGGTTTCCCTTGCAAAACTATGAGATAATCAATCATGGATATTGTAGTATGAATAAACAAATCCCATTAGTAATAACATACTTATAGAGGGAGGGGTATTCAACTTACAATTGTAGATATAATAGATCCATCCCTTTGGGAATAGGTTGTATATGATAGCCTCTTGAAATCGGTCAATGTTCAACCTCAAATCATTTCCCAACAACAACAATTTATTCCTCTATCAAGAAAAATGACCCACAAAAAAATATTTTCCTAGTAGAGAGAGATATTCGATCCACTATTGGAATATAAAGGCTAGAAATCGACCCTTTACTCAGGAATTTTGCCCAGTAGGAAGAAAATTCACCTTAGAAGGAAATAGGATATAAGTTGACCCCAATGAGTAGAATACATGACCAAAAATCAAGGAAAAATCCTCTTCAACCAATAACTCGACCTAGGAAATTTATCCCCAAATATGTAACTCAGATCACCCTCTATATCAGCAAACTCGGCCTAGATGAAATGGAGTGACCTAGCCAAAACAAAATCAACCTCTTTGGACTCAAAACTCAACCACAAACTATGGAGCTTAGCCACCACCAATAAAACTCAGACTCAAATAAGAAAACTTTTCTACCAAAAGTGAAATACCCATCCACACTGAAGAAATATGAATGATCTCTTCCCTATGATCAGCTAGGCTGGATGGTCTGACCACCGAAACCAATCTTCCAAACTCTCATCTAAGTGGAGTATGTACTGTTCTAAATCTCTCATAAAATTCCATTTGTGTAATGTCAAGAATGTGTTTAATATGGGGTTCATGAACCATAATCTCCTTCTCAATTTTAGTACATATTTTTGGTTGGAAGATGACCTAGTGTTATCATGCCAGAAATATTGAACTAGTCCCTTAACCACTCCAATTAACTTCATGTTAGAATGAAGTAGCCTACCAGTGAAAGCCCATAAATCTTTTGGGCCACCTGTGTCGAGGATATCTCATCTATGGTAATACTTTCTAAGGGTTTTGACATTGCATTTCAAGAGGTGAGAGGTTTGTTGTAGAAAATGATGTTTTCTTGTGATCCTGCTAACAATTGATTATGAAAAGACACGTCAGGCTACATTGTGGTATTTAGAATGATATTTCTTACCAATTATTTGAAAAACATCTATAAGGTTTCTAAAAATATGATGACTTGTTTCTACACTTTTGACTGTTATAATGCCTAAAATTCTCCTAACCACAATCAAACTTCTATATTTTAACAAAGCACAAAATAATTGACATTTAGTAGCATCGTATTTTGGTTCAAAATTTTCTTTAATGATTTTATAAGAGTGATAACAAATAGTATGTTTAGTTAACTTACTTTCAAGTGATGTTATACAACTTTCATCAACCTGAATGTGTTTAGGAGTTCTTCATCACATAGTGCTCAATCTAGCTAGGGATGATGAACCCCTATCCTGACACTGTTGAACTCCCTACTGTGGAGTTAACAATGTTGTAGTTCTTTCCCCTTCAATCACTAGTAGATCAAATATAGAAGGAGAGTGGACATGGGATTGATTATTTTATGGAACATTTGAATGTTGAACAAGAGATCGCACCACAATAACTTATTCACCACAATGTTGTACACTAGTTGCTTCTCTAATTTAATCCATTGTATAATCATCTCTAAGAAAATCCTCCATCATCTAGTCATCCACAACAAGTTGTCCTGAAGAGATATTGGATTGATTTCTCTCTAATGAACGGTTGTTGTTTTCTTTTAGTGATGGAGGATAAACAATAGCGACATATATTCTACTAGAAATTGGATTTCCCTCTTCTGAAAGCCTATGCTTTGACATTCATAACTTTATATTTTCTCTTTATTCTTCTACCTTTTCAATCGGTTTCTCTTTTCTCTAGGACTTGATTTCTTGAATTCATTGGTTCCCCATGTTTAAATAGAAAAATTGGCTTCCATACACCCCACCACAAATTTTTCTTTGTATTATGTAATAAGGTGCAACCAAGTAGATAAATTTGTCTTTGTATTACAAAAGAATACGCAACTAGTAATTCCAATTACAATTTCAATTCCAATTCCACTTACACAAATTTATCTTCCAATTCCAATAAGAACGAGACGCTACAAACAACAATTCCAATTTCACTTGGACAAAAAAAAATTCCAATTCCAAGAAGACACAGGAAGATACAAACAACAATTCCAATTGCACTTGGAAAAATTTGTTTTCCAATTCCAAGAAGACACAAGAAGATACAAACAACAATTCCAATTTCACTTAGACAAATTTGTCTTAATTCCAAGAAGACACAAGAAGATACAAACAACAATTCCAATTTCACTTGGACAAATTTGTCTTCCAATTCCAAGAAGACACAATAATATACAAACAACAATTCCAATTGCACTTGGACAAATTTGTCTTCCAATTTTTCCTACAATGGTCTCACATAGCACAAAACTCTCTATGAATCAAACAAGAAGGTTAAAATAATAAAAACTTGTATGTGTAAGCTATTTTTGTGTGATAATGTTGCAGATTGTTTTTCAGCCTTGAGATAGATTAGGTAGTGGAGTGTTCTTGGCACAATAATATGCCCAACAAGAATTCATGCTTGTTATTAGAACGTGTGCGCGCTAAAGTGCATGCACATTATAGGAACACGTGTGCATTCCTACTGAGCATAAACGACCAATAACTACAAATATATCAAGTCACAAGATTGTGTGTACGCTCTTAATGAAACATATATAACATTTAATATAGAGCAAACATCATTATGAATAAACATGTATAAGGGTATGGGGACAACTAAAGCCTAAGGGTTAGGATTGAAAGTGTTTTTGAGCATAGAGAAATGGTTAGACAACCAAGATGTTCGTCATATGGGTGCCAGGGTTGTACAAAAGGTATACACATAGTGCACTCAGGGCTCAAGTTTAGAGGGAATTAAGGGTTGAGTATAAGTTATGTTTAGGCTAAGATGGATCTAAGGAGGTCTAGGTCATCGTCTATGTCAAGATCTAGGTCATCATATAAATATAGCTCTATATTTATGTCATTGTCGAGGTCATGGTCTATGTCAAACTCTACATAATCATATAAATCTATATATAGCTCTATGTCATGGTCTAGTTCATGGTCTAGGTCTATGTCTATGTCACGATCTACGTCATGGTCATCTACTAGGTCTATCTCATGCTCTAGGTCTTTCCATGTCTAGGTCTTGCTATGTGTAGGTCTAGGTATAGGTCTTGACATGTCTAGGTGAAGGTCATTTATTTCCTTGTGATATAGGGAGAGGGGATGTAGAGAGAGGAACAAAGAGAGTGTTAGAGAGGGAGAGGGGAGGAAAAATAGAGTGAGGGATAGGGATATAGAGAGGGGGAGTAGAGAATGACAGAGTGAGAGGAAGGGGGGGAAAAGAGGGAAGGAGGGTACATAGATGAAAATAGATCAAGGTGGGGTGTAGGGAAGAGAGGGGGAGGGGGATACAAGGATAGAGAGAGAAAGTCTTAGCTACAATAATTAAAGAGATAAGGGGGGAAGAGAGAGAGAAGGGTGGGGGGGGAAGAGAAGGAGGGAGGAGGGAGAGATATATATGGATGGAGAGATAAATAGAGAGAGATAGATTCAAATAGGGGGAATATAGAGAATGATTCAAATATTGATTGTGAATAAATAATATCAAATACACTAACTAGAGGAAACAAGAATGGGGCAGAGAGGGAGAGAGAAATAGACGCAAAGAGAGAGTGAGAGTGAGACTATACACAAGGAGAGAGATAAAGAGGTGGTATATGTAGGAGATAAATATAGAATATATAGTGGGAGGGAGGGGGAGACATAGAGGGAGAAGGGGGGTAGAGAGAGAAGGTGTGAGTGTGAGAGGGGGGGAAGAGAAAGAAAGAGAGGGGAATGGACAAGGAGTGCTTGAGTGTGTGAAAGGGAGGGACATGGAGACAAAGAGAATGGCTATAGAGAGAGTGAGAGGAAGGGGGGAGAGATAGTGGGGAGGGGTAGTGTTCCGGATTATTTTTGGCACGAAATGAGAATGAAGATAAAATAAATAAATGTATAGAGATATCTCAGATATACAATAATATAAATGAAATATATCAGAGATGAAACCATAAACACAGAGATGCAGTAATACACAATTTATATTAATGAACGAAAATGTATAAAGTTTGTAAAAATACAGAGTCAAAGACTCACTAGAATGGTGACAACTTATCTCTAAGAAGAGATGTGATGGATACTCGCATTCTCCATAAGATGATTTACAATTAGGCTCTAAATTCCATTTTAACATAAAGAAAATAAAAATCCATAGCCCCGAAAGATGAAAAACCAATAGTTTTTTGGACCCCGTTTTGGTTAGTTTGGTGTATCGACTTCTCGGGGGCGTAACTTTTGCACACAACTTCCGTTTTAGGCGCACAATAACCTGTTGGAAAGGTCTATCCGAGGACTACACATGTTTCCATTAGAATCTATCTTTGTGTATAGTTTGACTGTGGTTATCCCTAAAAATGTTGTTTAGGGCCTCAAAACGACCCCGAAAGTTTGGAACTCGAAAAATAGAAATAAAACTACCAAAATGAGCCAGTTGCAATAGCTGGGTGGCCACCAATATCCACCTAGATCAATCCTCCCTCCTTTGGAATCATAGTCTCCATTGCATTGAGTTCCTGGGGGAGAGGGGAAAGTGTTTGTTGAATTTCAATCTTGGTGAGTTTCTTTCCTTCTTGGAGATGTCGTGGTACTTGGTTTGTGGAAGGTTGTCACGAACCTGTTCCTGGCAGGGTTGAATCTATTCAACTAGTCAGGTTACATGATATGAATATGTGCAGAAGGAATCTTTGTGCTTCGCTACAATCTTGTCAACATGATTCTACTAGATAAAAGGTGCTTGGACCGAGGTTGGCATGGTTGTAGTGTCATTGTGTTCACCTTTTGAACAGATTGTGAAGAAGCTAAATTTTGAAGTATGAGATACTACCTTGAGACACTGTTTAGGTGGGACAGTAGTCAAAATTACCTCTAGTATTCTGTAGAGATGACCTCCCAGAGTAACAATGACACGACAGGGACGAGACTCATAAATATCATGGCGATTCCACATGTATGGTTGGCCCAAGAGAACATCAAATACATCCAATAGGGAAAAATCACATAATATTTCATCCTTGAAGGGCTGGATGTCGTATGACAATCGACACTGTTGGCTGACATGAAGATATCATCCCTAGTGAAGCCACCCGATGTTGTATGATTGTGGGTGTGGTGTTGTTGAAAATCACAATTCTTTGACAACCTATTCTAATATGAGTTTCTTCTGGATTTTTCTATCAACAATAAAATTAAGTGGGGTCCCCTTCACCCACATATGTGAATGAAAAAGGTGCTCCCCCTCTTCAGGATCTGTTGGTTCTTCTGGTTGAATTGTTATGGTCATGAAAATAGCAATGGGATATGCATCGATGATCTGTCTTCTATCGTTATTTTCTGAATCAAGTTATTAATCAAGGTCCAGCTCCTTGTCTTTGATCTTAGCCACCAATGATTGTTTTCAGAGACATTCATCAGTGTTGTGCCAGGGGCCTTTATGGAAATCACACCATTTTTCAGTGTCCTTCTTCATATTTTCGTGACCTTTATTTTCCTGTGGCTTGGAAAGGGTTTCATGAGGTTATTTGTTAGGGTCGTCTTTATCATAATTTTGTTTTATGGATTTGTAGACCCAAACTCCCATTTTTTTTGGTTCTTAAATTTTTGCTCGATTTTAACAACATATTGATAAGCAACACCTAGTGATGAGATGTCCAGAAAATCCATTTCAGTTTGGATGTATCTGTGTAGAGCCCCATGGTATTTTAGAACCAAATGTCACTTGGAGTCTTTAATACCTAGCTTGGTGTGCAAAGTATGGAAGGTATTGGTGAACTCCAACACTACTTGGACCCTCTCTTGAAACAGCATGGTCCATCTAATGTATTGGTATTCATAGTTTCCAATAGGGTAATATTGTTCCTTGACCGCATCCAAAAAAAAATCCCAAGTGGGATCGACCCCATACATTCCAGAATCCTCTGTGGAAATTTTATCCCAGTAAGTTTTCCACCAATGTTTGACATGGGGGAGAGACTTAAGGAATGTGAAGGTGATATTTTCTCTATGAAAAAAATGGTGAATAAAGAATTTACCTTCTAGTAGATTTAACCATTTTTCTAAGGAATCTGCATCTATCTGACATTCAAATATGGGAATATCAAAATTAAGTTCTACCTTGAAAGGAGAGGTGCTTCCCAACTGGTCACTTGATTAATATGCGTTGGTTGTTATCGATAGGCATGGAAGAATGTGGGAAAAATTCTCCATCATTTCATCCCTCTGTCACGTGAGAGCTTGCTCCAACAACAAATTAATAGAATATTTTTCTTCGTCCATTTTCCTTTTTCCGCCATGGACGGTTTCTTGGTCATGTGAGAGCGATTTTCTTCAAGAGAGACGGTATCGAGACCCAACTTTCTATACTCGAACCTTGTCAAGGAAATGCACTAAAAAATGATCAAGAGCAACCTGCTTTGATACCACTGATCCAGATTATTTTTGGAACAATATGGGAGAGGAGATATAATAATGAAATGTACACAAATATCTCATATATCCAATAATATAAAAAAAATATATCATACATGAAACCATAAAAACAGATATGCAGTAATACACAATGATCTAGATGGATCTTGGTGGCCAGCCACCTTTTCCACTGAATCACCATTTTGAGCCTGTGGTTTTGATAAACCATAACATTCACCATTTTGATGGTGAATGGAATGTAATGTCATGTTAATTTTTTAATTGCATACATAATGTAATGGTCTTATGTACATGCTTACAACTTAGTGTTAATGCACCAAATCCCATTAAAACCCCATAGTTAAGCGTGCTCGGGCTAGAGTAGCATTGGGATGGGTGACCACCTGGGAAGTACTAGTATTTTACATGCGTATGGAATTTTATAAACTTAGTCCAATTTATCCCACATGCATGATGGGAATTGTTTTCCTTTCACTCTCTCATATATAATTGAGGTGAAGGAGGCCCTTTAAGCATGCAATGGAGTGTGATGCAAAGCTTCTTTTGAATGAAGTGTAGCCAACATCTTTTATTTATAGAGATAAGATACCCCATTTTTCCAGTTTGTGTTCTACAATGTTTTTCTATCTTATTCAGTAATAGAAGTTGGGTTCCACTGTATTTTTGTGTTCTCTTCTATATTTTTGTGTATTTCGTTGTTATATCTCAATTATATTTTTTCCTTCATGTCATTCTCAAAATAATCTGGATCAGTGGTGTCAGAGCAATTTTCTTCTTGTCATTTCTCAGAGCAGGTCCCCCACAAGGTTAGGGTATAAACATTTGGGTCTCAAGCAAGTTTCTCTTCAGGAAAACCACTCTCCCTAGCCCAAGAAGCCTCCCATGGTGGAAGAAAAGAGATATGACAGAGTAGGATATCCTTTCAAGATGCTTCTTGAGGAATCCCTTGTGCGATAAAGGAACAAGATGATGGACAACTTCGCCTAGATCCTTCGAAGACTACTGATGGCAACATCTGAGGAATATTGAACAAGAAACCATTTCACAAGTGAAACACCCTTCAAGGTACAATTCAATTATGATATCCCCTTATTTGAAGGCGAGATAGATGTAGATGCTCTAAATAAATGGTTGAATCTACTAGAAGGTTATTACTCTATCCAAAAAAAAATTGATAGTGAAAATATCACCTTCGCACTCCTTAAATCCCTTCCCCATGTCAGAGCTTGGTGGGAAGGTTACTGGGAGAGGTACACTGAGGATGAATCTACACTATTTTGGAGAGAACCCACTTAGGCGGCCTTTGAATATGCCCTAACGGAGGATTTCTACCCTGTCAGAAACTATGATGACCAATACATGAGATGGAAAACTCTCTGTAAAAAAAGAGACCAAATGGTGCCAGAGTACACCAACATATTTCATACCTTGTGCTCAAATTTGGGTATAAAAAACTCTGAGTGGAACCTGGTTTTGATGTACCACAATGGTCTACATAGGTATATCCAAACAAAGATGGATTTATTGGACATCTCCTCACTAGGAGTTGCTTATCGATATGCAGTGAAAATTGAGCAGAAATTCAAGCAACAGAGTAAGTGGGAGAAGCATGGATAGAGAAAGGAAGGACAACATCAAGAGAGCCACTCGTAGATGCAGGAAAAGAAGGGTAAAAGGAAGTCTAATAAATAAACCAGAAATTGGTGTGAGTTCCAAAACATCCCTTGGCATAACACTGATGAATGTCGCTCAATACAATCATTGGTGGTTGAGCTCAAAGATAAATATCCAAACCTCGACTTGTACCCTGATTCAGAAAATGATAAAAGGAGACAAATCATTGATGCATAACCCACTTCTATTATCACAATTATAACAATCCAACTAGAAGAGGATCATGAGGAGGGGAAGAGAGTATTCCATTCACGGATGTGGGTGAAGGGGACCCCACTACATTTTATTGTTGATAGTGAAAGACAAAAGAACGTCATCTCAGCAGAGGTTGTGAACCAGTTGGATTTTCCAACAACACCACACCCACATCCATACAACATTGGGTGGATTTTCCAGGGTCAATATCTTCATGTCAGCCTATAATGTCACATGTCCTATGACATCAAACCCTTCAAGGATGAGGTATTATGTGATGTTTCCCCACTGGAAGTATGTGATGTTCTATTAATCCAACCATATATGTGGAGGATTCATGATATTTATGAAACTCGACTTTGTAGCATCATTATTACTATGGGGGGTCAACTATATAGGATACGAGAGGTAGTTTCAACTATTGTCCCACCAGAGAAATGCCACAAAGTAATCTCTCATACTGCAAAGTTTAGCCTCTTCACAATCCGATCAGAAGGTGAACAGAAGGACACTGCAACCACTACAACCTCAGCCCAAGACCTTTCTATCCAACATAAGCAGATCGACAATATTGTAGAAGAGTACCAAGATGTTCTTGTTGCACCTACGGGGGTCACTACTACATATTGAAAAATTTGCGATGACCACTTGCGATGAAAGTACTCTTTCGTCGCAACATTCAAGAGAAATGGTTCAATTACTCAATATTTTTCTAAATCCACCCTGTATTCGTCGCTATCTTGACAAATGTACTTTGCCTAAATTAATATGGTCAACATTTGTCGCAAAAGTGATGAATATGTTGCAAGAGCGAAAAAATACCGTTATAACTGAATGTTAAAAGTGACTGTTAAAAATGACAAATAATTAGCTAAAAAAAATAAAAAATTTAGGTCATTGTTGACGCAATTGCTAAATAAACGACTTTATGAAGGATCAAGAGAAAATCTTCTCTCTACTACATTGATTCTAGTGAACTTAAAGGTTATGAATAATTTGTCGGACACTTGTATGACATAGATCCTAAGGTATGTAATATGTTTCATCTCATACTATACATAAATGTTGATTTTTTCTATTTGTTTTTAGTGTTAATTAATGTGTAAAATAAGAATGTAGTTTTTACGATTAATATTCTTACATTAACTAGTTATTTGTTATGTTGTAGATTGTTAGGTGAATTTTTGTTACCATTGTCAAATATTTTACGTTGAACATATTGAGGTTTTCATGCCATTATGAAAGACATTGGAATGGATTATCAAATTATAGATGCATGTCCTAATGACCATATTATATATTATGGACAACATGCTTCGAAAACAAAATGTCTGCAATGTATTATCAGTAGATATCAGACTGATCAAGTAACAAAAAGGGTTCCTTGAAAGGTTCTTCGTCATATTCCCATAATTCCATGTTTTCAACGATTGTTCAGGTGTGAAAGAATAGCACAATTTATGGATTACCATGCACGTAATAGAAGTGGAGATGGTTTTCTTTGAATTCTTGCTGATGGTTCTGCATTTAGGGAAATTGAGGAAAAATGGGTAGATTTCAAAGATGAACCTCGTAATGTTAGGCTTTCATTGGCAGCTGATGGTGTTAATCCATTCGAAGAGATTAGGTCTATTTACTCAGTTTGGCCTCTTTTTGTTATCAACAATAACATTCCTCCTTGGATTTCAATAAAGAGGGAGCACATAATGTTGACAACGATTGTTCCAGGTACTTGTTTACATTAATTTTTTGAATTTAACATTTTCATTTGTTTCAATTTTTGCATATTATCTTTTGTTTATTTATTTAATTATATATATTACATGATATCATTCCTATAGTAATTATGTGTAATTTCAAAAAATTAGGTAAGTACCAGGTTAAAGATATGAATGTATATATCGATCCTCTTATCTACGAGCTACTAAAGTTATGGGCTAGCATAACAATGTATGACATATGTAAACAAATCGAGGAGAAAAAAATTTAAATTTTGTGGAATACTTTTATGGATAATTCATGATGCCCCTAGACTAACACATTTTCGTGGTATGTAGCATGCTAATATTGCTCTTTAATACTGTATAATATTTTAATGTTATCATGGTGCATGTTTAATTTTTAAATAATCTCATTGTATAATTGACATTAATCCATTTGTTGAAGGTTTTCAAACAAAGGGTAAATTTGCATGTCCAGTTTGTGGCCCTAAGATGAAGTATCGCCATTCAAAAAGTTTAGGAAAGATGGTATTTGATGAGTATAGGCACCTTATTCCTAAGAACCATAGGTATCGCACTACTGAAAAAAAACTTTTCAATGGGAAAGAAGAGACTGGTTTAAAACCACAAATAATGAAACCTCACCTATAGAGGATGGAATATAATAGAAATCGTCAAGGTACTCAATTTCATAATGTATCATAGATCATGTAATGTTTTGAATGTTTATTTTAATCATTGAATTTATTTTACCTTATTTGATCATTATTTTTGTGATTTCTTTTATGCTTCATGAAGGTCGCAATCATCATGAAGGTATTAATAATGGGCTTCCATGAGGAATTAAATGTTATCTCACTCAATTCATGAGGTTTTCCTACTATGAGGAGATAAAAATAGATCATTTGTTTGATACAATGGATATAAAAAAGAAAGTGACTGAAACGTTATGGCGAATCATAGATGGTAGGAGGGACAAAGAAAAAATTGTCAAAATTTGTACTGACATTCAGGAAACCAATCATGAAATGTGAAGTATGATCCGATATTCAAATATGACGCAAACCTATCGGCCCTCGGGGCCGAGATCCACTCGCATAATCATTCTATGTGCCCTTGAGTTGGATTGGCTCTTCTGATTCCCACTGGAATTTACAAATTATCGATCCACAGGTCCTTTTTTGCAACTCACAATCTTGCGAGTTCATGAGTTGTGGATCCCGACTCTTCCTCTGTGATCTCGCGATACCCGACATCATGAAATGGTTACAGTTCTTTCTTTTTCAGCACCCTCCTTACGTGACCACCATCTAGGCTAAGCACTAGTGCCTTTCAACTCTCGTGCCTTCGCGAGTTCAAAGGTCCAACCTTCGTTCCCTTATCTTCCGAGTCCCCGAGAGGCGAGAGGTCAACAGAGTGTTGACTCCTCCGAACATCTGACGTGTGTCCATCAGTCCACTTCCAGGGCCCACCGTGTGGTTCTGCCATGTGTCTCGTAGGTGAAACCTCGACACTTCACGGCTTCACTTCTCGCAACTTCGAGCACCCAAATTTTGGACTCTCACCCGGTGAACCTTTGAGTTTGTGAGATCCTCTGATCTTTTCCACCTCTCCTCTTTCGATGGATGTCTTATATTACTTTGTGACTTCGCTTCTCGTGACTTTGGGACTTTCGGGATGAAGGTTTTGACCTCTTATCCTTCGATATGCCGAAACGGTGAAATTTCGACACGTCTTCTACGCGGGTCCCACGATGGAGCTTCCTTCCTTTTTGAAGTTCTCAGACTTCGCAACTTCGCGAGTCCTGATGTTGAAATTTTGAATCTCCAACTCACGAAACCCCGAAATGCGAAATATGTGGGTGATTCAACAACCCTCGTTGATTCAGATCCTACGGTTCGATTCTCCCGAAATTGCACTTCGAAAACTTCTTGTCGTAACTCCCCTGCTCCTCTGCAAGATCTGACAGCTTTCAGGACTTCGTGAATCCTCCATAGAGGATTCTGATCGTCAAATTCCTCCTTGAAAATTTCTACGAAATGAACAAAGTGTTCTTCTGCAAAACTTGTCCACCTGCGAAATGATATCGCTATGCCTTCTTCCAATACTTCCAGGCACTAAACTTCTTGATATTTTCTTCGACAACTGTGAATACCCTATCCTTCTTGATCTTTCTCCAAATCTAATTCTTAAAGAAGACTCCCGCATGCACTCCTTGCAGTGAATCCTTCAATTACTTTAGAGAATTGAAGTCCTTCGACTCTGCGCACTCCCTACAGCAGTAGTCCTTCAACAATGTTTCAGGTTTACAAACTCTAAGGCTTTACTCGGCCTGCGCACACTTTGCACGACTCCTGTGCCTAACTGTACTTCTGAGGAAATGAGAACAAAAGCTGTCCTATCTAAGCTTTCAGAGACAACCCTATGAACCCTTTGTCGATGCACTCCTTGCGGACAATTCAGCTGCACTCCTTGCAGGAACTCTTGCTCAGATAGAGAAACAATTGAAACTAATTTCCCTTACTCTCTCTCTCTCAGATTTTAGACATTTAACAATAAATCATACACACAAGGAATAAATAGCAAATGCATGACAGAAAGAGTAAAACATTCATGAGCATAACATTCAACCACACATACACAGAGAATATCACAACACCATGAATCTGAATCAAAGCTTTTTCTATTAATTCAAATCTTTGTACATGGGTTTTTTCAACTACAGCTCTCTGCTCTCTTCTCTATGCTCTATGCTCATAATAATCTACAACTATACAATGAGAGTGTGTATATCCCATTTCCCTCTTGCACTAAAAAACTGTCTAATCTAGAATTAAATTCTATCTACCTACATTCATGACACATAAAGGCTCCTATCTACTATATCGCTCGAGGTCCTTTTATAATAATACAAGCATGCCTCCACTTAATGACTTCATTAATATCTCAAAACATTTTCAAAAAATGTTCTTGGTGCTTTTCCAGCTGTCTCTTATCTCCGCATTGGCTCGTTGCTGGCTCTGTTTGCACGTCCTTACGATGCTCCTGCATCATACTCCCTCGCTTGAAAATTTTAATGGGCTCCTATCCATGAGCTCGCACACAGTCTATCCATGCTTCAGGATTTTGTCTTTGTTCTCCCAGCTAGAATCTTCAACTGGATGGCCCTTCCACTTGACCAAGTATTCAAAATATTATTTTCGCCTGGTCCTCTTACCAACTCTTTTGTCCAGTATGTGCTCCATCTACGGCTTTTCTGCAACTGGCATTTGTTTTGTCCACTGAACCTCTGGTTGTTCATTTCCTACTTCTGCTTCCTCATCTTTATAAGGGTACAAATCCGAGACACTGAATATCGGAGAAATTCCGATCCCATCGTGTAATTCAATCTCATATGCTAATTCGTCGCAAGAATATTGTGTCTAATTTGAATGGTGTTACATGGTTTGCAAGGAGTGTAGGGATTATATTATGGTGCAATTTAGTGTATTCTATAAGAACAATCTCTATGCCAAACCTCAAAATGGATAGTACCATATCTTGTTCATAAGACAAATATTCTTTGTATGTTTCCTTTATGGTGGCTCAAGCCCTCGCTACACATGATGCCTGACAATGGAATGTAACAATTTGACTATTGAATGATAGTGTTATGTCACCCATGGTTAAGGAAAGAAGTTAAGGTTCTTAGGTCCTATTTGAATATTCTTAGGATTGAGACTCGTTACATAGTCCTTGAAAAAATAAATAAGACTTATGTAGCAGATATTAATTTGGTCTTTGTGTGGGACATTTTATGCCATTAGTATGTTTTGTACAAAAATAATGGATCTTGGGGACCACACCATGGTAAAGGAATGAGTAACAAGGAACAAGGAACAAGGAACTAGGAATTAGGAACACAGAACAAGGAACAAGGAAGGAAAATTGTATGAGGACTAGAGACCGACAACAGTGACCTGTGAATGGGGCTAACATTGAAATGTTTTCAAACAGTTTCTGTATCACTAAAATTTGTCATGGATAGAATATTGGCATGCCTTAAAGATATGGGAAGGTTTATGGACTGAAATTTGAGTGACACACCCACTTTATTCCATCATCAATTCATCATGTAAACCATAAACCCTAATTTTCTTTCAAAGTACACAATTTGGTTTATGCAAGTTTTGATTTTTCGTCAGTCTTTCTAATTCATTTTTCTTTCAGATTCTACACTAATGTATATAGAATGAATATGTGTCATATTTGTGATGAAAAATACCTCTTTTTTGTTGATTTCTTAATCAACACCATAAAAATACTAGAGGCGGGCAACAGTGACATGTGAATGGGGCCAACTTTGAAAATTTTTCAAACTGTATCTGTATGCATTGAAATTTGACTTGGATAGACTATTCACATTCCTTAACGATGTGGGAGGGTTTATGGACTCAAATTTCACTCACACACCCACTTTACTCCATCATCAATTCATCATGGAAACCATAAACCCTAATTTTCATATGTTCTAGTAGATATGCTAATGATTCCAAGTTTCGTATTTGTATTTGAATGAAGGTCCAACTAGATTGTGAAGAATCAAATTGAGATTTCAAGTTGATAAACCAAACATGAAATCAATCCAAGCATCATTTGATATCTTTGCAAGAGAGACAAATGTAAATAATCTTGCGATGAATTAGCTATAATATCGACAAAAAAAGTTCGTAGATAGCTTGGTAGGAAATCCTAAGTATGAGCGTCCTCCCTCAATTCCAGAGAGGGAGTGGAAGGCACTCATTGATGATGCAAAAGAGAAGATTTTGAAAAAATCAGGAGAACAAATAACTGGTACACCAAGGTAAATTACAATTTTTTGAATTCAATAACAACTTTATTTTTCTTTAGATCTATATAAAAGTGTGGTTATATATAACATACTTGAAAATTTTGATGATAGGTTGTATGACACTTCGAAGGAAACCAAAGAAAGGATTTCCCAACATGGAAAACACAAGATAGGCTAGGGAGGCTACCCGAGGTTACTATCACGAATCGTAAGCACCCAAACATCTTAAGAATATTATTTGTATCACCTTACAACTTTAAGGTAATTGCATCCAAAAACATTAAAAAACCATACCCTTATGCAATGCAGGGCGACGACTTCGAAACTGAAACCACAGAGGAAGACCTCCAACTTGGTTACAAGTATGGTTATAAAGCCATTGTTGATCGTAGGAAAATCATGGGGCAGACCCCAAGATCCAATTTTCAAGATAAGGTAAATAAAAATCAATCCACATTAACCTTTCGTTACTTATAAAATATGTAAATGTTTGATATCGTCCATAATTTAATGTCTTACTTTGTTTTAATTAGGGGAGAAACACTATCAATGAAACCATTAGTATTGGACAACAAAGCGTTGATAGTGCAATGCAGCCAGAAGATCATGGTGCTCCCCAACAACCCCATCCCAGTGAGGTGCAACCCCAAGATGTTCTTGTGACTGAGGCCCACAATGGTAAAATTTCTATATATTAATCATATACTTAATAATTTTGTACTTATAAATTTTGATGTTGCAATGGCAGAGAATGTCATAATTGATCCTCCTTGACTTGAAGATCAGGTGAACAGGATGACAACCATTCCAACGGTGCTGACTAGAGGACCATGTAAATAATTACATTGCAGAGTTTTTTTTTTAATATTAATGAACTACTTCAATGATATTTAAAAATTGGCCATACAAATTTAATATTTTTTTCTTTTTTTAGGTGATGGCCCCTCACAGTAGCATCCATGCCATGGGTACAAGACTAGACATACTCTGTGTGAAAGGACTGAAACAACATCAGCTTCTGAAGAGCACCTAGTAAATGAAGACATGGAGATGGATGAATTACTTAAGACCTGGAAAGCACAAAAGAAGACTAAAAGAAAATCATGATGTCATGTAATGATTTTATAAGACAGTTAGATGTACATTATATAGCTGGGCATGTAATGATGCATATAGTACATTGACATTATGGGTATGTTTTCATTTGATAATATACACAAGGCTATTTCTATGGCTTGTATATATGTGTGAATGTAATTTTGTTATACGCTTAATGATAATTTCAACTTATTTTATAATACTTGGTATATATTGATTCAATACTCCTTGATTCAAGACATGAGAATGCAAGCAAGACGTGGTGCCTTGTGCTTGGGCTATGGAGTCTAGGCAACAAATAGAACTTTAATATGCAGTATGGAACTTCCAAAATCTTGTGACATGATATATGCAACTTTGAAAGTCTTGTGACATGTGACATGTGGAAAGCATCTTCTTCCAAGCAATGTGCAAACTTTAAACTTGGTGCAACATGCAAAAATAAATTTTGGGAAGATGTGATAATAAGTTTTAAGGATTAAACATGACGGGTTGGAAATGGCCATGTCAATCATTTTATAACATTTTTTTAGAGAATTAACCTTCTTTTCATTGTGTCTCACATGACAAAGAGAATTACCCTTCTTTTGATTGTGTCATGGACATGGTGTTGCTACTCAACATTGCCTCAAAGCCTACTTATTCATTCCTCTATGAGATGTACAATGATGTTGAACCTTCCACAAATCATTGTGAGCAGAAAAATAAGCCAAGGACAAGAACCCAAGGATTTCAATGTTAAGGTCTTGTGATTCCACAAGGTGGGATCCAAAGAGGAATTGTTTCCATGCATAAACATGCTAAATGCCTTAATTGAGAATGCGGATGTAACAAGTCGAACATTGAAATCATAT
>SNQJ01S0020839.1:83429-106280 GCA_010110895.2 Picea sitchensis
TAATTTAACTGAAATGTATATATGGAAACAGAATTATGAGATACAACCCGATAATAATTGATGTTCTTCATAACCATCAATCCATTTTTGAGAATAAAAAAATGGTTACCACATTTGTGTTGTTTTGCTTCAAAGACCAATGAACACCTAATCATGTAGAAGAGTTAAAAGAACCCCGAATCATCTAGAGCCCTAAAAGGTCACCTAATTATTAGCGCAATAAAGATCACCCAATCACTGACTTGCATCGAGAATTGATTATCAAGTGAATTTTTCTTCTAACTTATAAAATAGAACCTAGTAGTGGAAAACTCTATGCAAGGTTAGGGCCCAAAGAAATTGAATATCGTCATGTTGTTGCCATGAAAAAATAAAGTTTTAGCCATGGAGAATCTATAGAAAAGCATAAACTTAGGGTTTTGATATATGTTATATTAGTATAGAGTGATCCAGATGTAGATCATATACTTTTTGAATGCTCTTATGTCAAGAAGTTATGGTTATAAATTGAGCAATTCATGTGTTTGAGGGGAGGTTGGGTGAGTGAATAGTGGAGAAAACATAAGAATTTCATGGGGAAAGAAGGAACTAAAGGAGTGGAGGTTTGTTCCTTTTCTAACATATGCATTTTATAATCCTAATCGTAGTTTGATGTCCAATATAGTGGACTCAACTTCATGCATAAGTTCATGTATTTTTATCTATCACGATATTTCACTTTCTTCTTATTGTTTCTAGGGACAAAGACATCTTATTATTGTTTCTAACCCAAGATGCATGTGACATTTTCTTTGCATACTTGAATGCTTGGATGGACAATTATAACCCTTTTTAGGATTCCATAAGTAAACTAGGAAGAAGGAAAATCACCATCTTTATGCAATAGGGAGTGTTAGAATGCTGTAGAATTTTGTAATCTTTTTCGTTTTTACCTTTAAAAATAAAAATCACCAAAAATTTTAGGAAAATTGCTTTCACATTTGAATAAATCCATATTTTTTATTTATCAACAGGCCCTTACAATATCATCCGTAATTTTTTTTGGCTAATATGATCAAGTGGTTCTCATGTTCTCGAATTCATAAAGATGTGTGATCATTAAGAACAAGCTTCCAATGGTTACTTTGGGGCTTTACAGTTCGGGAATATTTCTATCATCATTCGAAGGAAAACCCCGAAGTCATGAAGCTCTGAAGTCCTAAAGTCATTTTTCCGCGAAAATCTATTAAAAAGATCTATGGATGAGTCATTGGACACTTATCATAAAACTCTATCATGGGCTTACACGTGGGATGTATTTTTAACATTTGTATCAAATCATTCACCCATTTTTAGATGACATGTGTCACATATGTTTTCTTGAAACATCATTAAAGATGACATCATCACTACCACATCACTCCAGGAAATTGTCCTTCGAGAGGAAAAACAAAGAGTGAGTTCAGGATCGTCGAAGTATCTAAATGTCGAAGAACTTGTTCTCATAATGAATCAAAAAATGTTTAAAAAATCAAATAAAACATCAAAATAAGTTTAATTAATCGTGATTTACTTTTAGTTAATCACTTCGCGAATTCGGCCTTTAGAGGATCACTATTATTTTACATACAAAATTCCTAAATGTCGAAGTCCCAAAGTATTTAAGGAAAAAAATATTTCAAAATACGATTAATTAAAACATAAAATGATTAATTAGTGATTAGCTTCTTCAAAAATTCGGCTTTCAGAAGGTTTCCATTGTTCTACTTCCAAAACCTCTGAATGTCGAACCACCAAAAATTAATTATATTTATAGTTGGTTAAATTTTTAAAGATTCAAATAAATATCACGACGTTGGGTGATAAATTCCATTTATTTCTTAATTAAAATTTTTGTCAGTATATCAATTAGAAGATTGCTAGACTTTATTATTTTCATGAATAAAATCATTTCGAGATTCAAATCATTTTGTCATTTGCAATCGAATATTTTCAGTGATTCAAAGATTATAAGTTTTTTCTTATCAAAGGAAGGTTAATTTGATTTTCTAAGAATTATGCCACCAAGCAAAGTAGGGAAGAAGTAGGAAGTGTCAGCTGAGGACTCCAACCCTAACATGGATATTCTTTCAGACACTACTTCTTGAATTACAAATACTATCAAGTCTTGGAAGCAAGTGTATGACATTCTGGAGCATGAAATTCTTCTCTTCCCTGATGATTCCGCTGAAGAAGATAAAAAAACATTTTTGTCTAAGCTTAGATTGGTGGCTCAGTCGGAATTGCACAAAATCGCTACCCACCCAAAGATTATATCTTACAACGACATGATAAGTTGGGCCCTCAATAATGTAGATATCCCATCCTGGGGTATCTCCAATCACAAGAAGGCTTATGTCCTCTCTTTTTGACCAAAAGACCTACAAGTAATGTATAAACTATCCTCTAAACCGAAATACACTTATAATTCATATTTTCTTTTAGATTGTGAGCGGAAGGAATGCACTGAATATGGTAGAACTAGTCATGATATAATTAAAACCTGGTGGGGAAATCCATCCAAGTTCAAGACTGATTCTCATGGCATATATTCCACAATGCCTTTATATGCCCACTTTTTATATATTTTCATGATGCTCTACTTGTTATTTGGGAAGAAAAACCATGCACATTTCACAATGGAATGGGTATCTATAATCCATGAAGTTGTCGAATGTTATACTTTCAACTGGACAAAAATGTTGTCAGATAACCTAGCTCAGGATGTCACTGAGTACCAATCTTTCAAGTCTACAGGGAAATGGGATCCTTTTTACATGTATGCATACATCATGGACGCGATCTTCTTTATGACTCCATTTCCTCTCATGAACTCGAGCTGGACCCCATCTTGTTCTGAATCCATACATTTTTACCATTCAAAGTTATGGGAGGAAAAATCCAAACATTTCTTCTATGAAATCTGTCACAATGTAATAATACATGTTCATGTGGCCATTTACAGACACCCTCCTCCCAGAATTTCAGAACCTATTATAGGAAATTTGGGTGCAATTGCATATTGATACATTGAAGAGAATTTATCTTACGTCAGATTATTTGGTTTCTTTATTTCACCTCGCGACCTTCCAAAATTATTGCCTAATATATTGATTTGTAGAGAAGTGGCATATCAAACAGTAGTAGGAGGGATTACTAAGGAATTGAGAGAAACACAAAATAAAGTATGGCCTACCTTTCCTATATAGGTTGGTATGTTCACATTACTGGATTTTAGGCATATGAAGGTCGAAGAAGCATCTTGGGAGGAAATCAAATTGGTTAATAATGAATTCAAAAGACATAATCCTCATAAGGTGGTTGAGAATCATCTAGATCATTTCAATATGAGGAGGTACATTTATGAAGATTCCCCTTATGATGATGTTTTCAAAGGAGTCAAAGATTATGTGGAAGTTCGAAACAGAGTTAAGAATCTACTACGAGATCAATGGTCTGGATTTCTTAGTTTACAAAAACACAAAAGGACCAACCTTCCAAAGATTTTACAAGAAGAATATAATATTTCCTTGTCATCACAGGAAATAACATCCACAAAGCCCCAATAAGGTAGCTCGACTGCATACCAAGATGAAGAAGTGGCAAAGAATCCATAGGATTTAATTAAAAATGTAAATACACCAATGATAGGTAAAAAAGATCAAGAGTTGTTAACATATTTTGAGGAATTTATGAAGAGAGGAAATGCTTTCCCTTTTTCAGCTACTACCTCTATTTTTACAAGTATTACAAGCCTAGACAAGTCCACTGCACTTACTTCTACTATTCTCTCACTAACTCCCATAGCCACAAGTTTTGAAACTCCAAGTTTAGAGGATATTCGTGTAGATGAACTCACACCTATTCTTCCTAAGGAGATGCCTCCTTCAAGTTTCTTCTTCAACTAGAAAAGAAAATCCATTATAAGAAGATAATATCATAAAAACGAAGGAGTGGTCACTAAGAGACAAAGAATATTGTATGATGGACAGGGACAACGTGATCCTGAATTTGCCAAAGGAGTTGCAGATTCATTAGGAGCCTTCGCCACTACCAATCAATGGTCAGTGGATAATCTTACTAAGAAGCTGCAACAAAAATCTCTTCAGGTTGAGCACTTGCAAAATGAGATTCAACCAGTGGAAATAACCTTCTGGAGTAGGATGAATTTTGACATCGATAAAAACATATTAGGCTATCAACAACAAATGAAGCAGCTACAGGAGAAACTAGAGGTGAGTGCTCAAAATATGAATTCAAGTAACTCAAAGATTTCTCCAGAAAAATAGTTTAATTGAGAAGTTACAAACCCAAATAGTTGTACTAGAAAACACAAAAATAGACCATGTTGCATTAAAAATGCAACCATCTTACATAAATCAAAGGTTGGTAGTTGTTGAGTTAGATCTATATCAAGTCATGGATACTATCTAGAAATATTATAAAAGGAACAACACTTCTCTGAAGAATATTTATGACAAAGAAAAGGAAGCATGTGCATCCAGATCCAAGTTCCAAGAATTTATTGTTTGGAGACAAAAAGTGAACTTTCCTCATCTCGCCCCTTTTTCACAATATGAGAAAATGAAGGGGGAAATGGTTTTAAAGGTTTGGGAGACAAAACTTGAAGAAAGAAAGAATATGGACAGAGAGGTTAAGGATGCTTGTCTCAATTACCTTGCCGCTATTGAGTTAGAGTTGGTTGAATTTAAATATGATGCTATCTCCGATACACTTGGGAAGATCGAGATAGAAAATAATAAAGAAAATTCCAGGAAAAACAAGGAGAATATAAAACATACAATTCAACAAGTAAATCATATTGATTTACAAAAGATAAATGAGCTACTGGTAAAACCAAACTTACAACACCAAGTTATAGCTCAGGCAATCAAGAAGATTCAAGAGAAACTACCACTAGTGCATAAAAATACGTTTTCATTCGAGTTGAATGAAAAAATTGAACCTTCTATATTTGTGGTAGCATTAATGGATATGTGTGATCAGTTCAATGAGAATAAAAAGGAAAGCAAATCTACGAGCAAATAGAGGAGAAAAAGAAATGCCAACATATCAAGCGTATCTCAGAAAAATATGGATTTTGTTGTTATATTTCAATTTTATTCTGTATTTAGAGACAAAAAAATGGAATGTCTAACTACTCCTAGTTAAGACAAGTCTTAGATCTATTCTGAGTTTCTTCTCACCGATTGTAAAAGAGAGTACTTATTTAATATCAATATAAAGAGAAGACAAAGATTCTAAGTCTTCTTTCTATCGAGTTATGTGTTTCCCATGTATTTCCATTTTCTTATCACATTAGCTTCTTTATATGGTTCTTGAATATTGAATGATTACAGCTTAGTAATAAATCTATTGTGATATTAATGCATTGGAAGTTCACTCAACTACAATCTTTCCTCTATTCTTACTTTGAGTAAAAACAAGACCTGTAATCTGTGCAAGTTTGTACATTCTTAATAACCTGTCGAGGACACATCTCCTACTTTTATTCTACTGTGAATGAGGTAAGAATTATCTGTAATTGATCCCTTACTTTGTTCTAACAGTTTTTTGAATAATTTCCACATCACATAAAATTATAATTTTGACTCAGAGAAAGAGATATTGCCTTTGTATTTTCTTATTATAAATTTCACTCAAATTTGCATCTTAGAAAACTGAAGGTAGAATAAATCACTATAAAAAAACTTTTCTTTAATTTTATGATGTTTGACATTATTCTTCGATCCTACAATCAATCTCAAGACCAACATATTTTTGGCTTTGTTGCCGGGGACGGAGAAACAAAATGATTTTTTTCCCTATGAGAATGATAAATTTATGTTTCGATTTTTTATGGTGAATGAATATTGAACACGTAGATTAGGCTCATTTTTATATATAACTTGGCGATTCCGTGGTAGGAAAAATGGACATCTGGTCATAAAAATACCAGAAATAACCCAAACGAAAAGCAGACTATGCCAGTTTCGGATCCCGAAAAATTGTTTAAATCCAAGGGATATCTCAAGCAAACTTCTGCATTAGTAGGTAAGATCTATCAACCTAAAGTTACTTAGGTAAATGTTAATATCCCAGCTGAAGAATTAAGCATTAAAGATAAACATAAAAAATTTCATTATGTAGAAGCCTCATCTAGTAAATCTGAAGTTAAATTAGAAGTTCTGGAAGAAGTAGCACCTAAAGTAAAATCAAATGATCCAAAGAGTGAAAATATATATACTATCCCTATCTCATTGATGGATACTTTTACCAACAAAAGAAAATAACCCTTTTCAATCCCCAATATCATTTGTACGCAATTGATTCTTAGTCTTCCGGAAGTAAAGGTTTTTGTTTCTAGAAACCCTGAAGATCATTCTCTACTCTAATGATCATCTTGTATTACTTCTCCAAGTTATCCATCTAGTCCATCTAAAAGACCAGGTTCAAGTCCTCATTTTCCACCTCACTTAGATTTCTCATATCTTTCACGAGATCTGTCACCTTACGATTTTTTACTTGAATTTTGTTCACACCTCCCTGAAGCAATCAAAGGTTAGTACATCAGTATTTTGAAATTTTTGATAATCTCCAGTATAGTCCTTGAATTTATTCTCCAATAATTTCAATGGTTGGTGTTGGAGGTGTCGGAGGTGGAGGGGCTGGTGGACATGGAAATGTACCAGTACCTCCTCTAATGATTTTTACCAAAGTTGTTTCTAGATATGATCCTTTATATCTTCATGTTGTCCTGTATGATCTACCTGATAATTACATGAAGAGCCTACCTAAATTCACAGGTGAAGGGGATTTAACAACCACCAATCATATAGTATTTTTTTACCAAATTGTCGATATTCTTGGTAACGAACACGAATACATTTATATGAGACTGTTTGTACAAACTTTCGAAGGACATGTTAGAAATTGGTTCAGAGGACTCCCTGTGGACTCTATACCATCATACAATGATTTAGAGACTTATTTCTTGAGGCAATGGGGTGAGAAAAAATACTACCTCTATTATTTAACTGAATTCATAGCTTTAAGAAAGAAAAAATCTGAATATTTTTTATATTTTATACAAAGATTCAACAAACTCTATAACAAAATATGAGCTGAAGTAAAACCTTCCCAGCCAACTGCAAAAGTGACTTTTGCAGGGGCCTTTGATTATGATTTTTCCTTACTTTTAAGAGAAAGAAGGGCCACAGCTTTAGCTTGGATGTAGATGATTCTATTGGAAGTGAATCCAATATGATGGAATCAAGAAAGTGAAAAATGAAAGTAGACATAGGAGCAAGAGAACCTAGGAATTTTACAGAACAAGAAGGGCCCTCCGGCTCTAGAATAAACACTTCAGAAGAAAAAATGGATGATATGGCTAAGATTATAAAAGAATTATATAACAAAATTTCCAGTATGGAAATGGAAAAATCCAAACCTTATCCATATGTTATAAATCAATTTAGGATAAATCCTAATACAAACCCTTAGATTCAATAAAGACAAATCAAGAATGAGGAACATAAGATCCAAGCTCCTTTTAAAATTGAAAATCTTATACAAGGAGATGAGGTGCAAGATTATGAAGAATTGGATGAAGATCTAAACAATCTTAGTGATGATGATGTTGAACCTCATTTAACCAAACAATATTATGAGAAATCTTTGGATCTAGGACCTTTATTTGATGAAGATCAAGATGTCAACAATTTGTGAGACTCTACATATAAGGGTCTTGTTGATTCAATAATGGTTGAGCTTCAAAATAAATATGTCTTGAGGCCAAGAGAAAAGAGTTCCACCAATAATCCACCAAAAAATCTATTGTCAAGAAATAAAGCTAATGAGTCAATAATTTCAAAAGCAACCATCGAAACACAAGTTGCTTGAGTTAAGGATGTTGAAACAAAAGCAACCTAGACCAAAAAGTAGGAAAATAAATAAGATTAAGTTTAGACCGTAGAATTCAAAAAATCAGTTGGTATCTTCAATCTGGAAAATGAATTGAATAAAATTAAAATTCCAGTTCCTCTGGTTGAACTCACTAGAAATCCAGTCTATAAGAAACAAATTTCAAAGGTAATAAAATTTTATGATGCTGAATGTCAAGCCGATGTAATTAATTTGCAAGATGAAAAACCTACGATCATGTTTGGAACACACATTGAGAATAATAAATATTATGTTGCTCCATTCTATCTCACATTGACTGTACATGATAACCTACTACACAATTGCATGTTAGATTGAGGTGCTTCACACAATTTAATGCCTAATATTATAATTGAAAAATTGGGCCTTCAAATTACCATACCTTATCAAGATCTATACTCTTTTGACTCTAGAAAGGTTAAGTGTCTGTGTATGATTAAATATTTGGTTGTAAATCTTTCTCAAGCTCCAATAAAAAGTATCCTAATGGATATGGTAGTTTTTGACGTTCTTTCCAAGTATGGCATGCTTTTATCAATATCTTTGGGTTCCAAGTTAGGAGGATCGATCCATTTAGACATGACATACGCTACAATTCCAATATTTGGTGGCCAATTTACCCATTTGTACAAAGAAACTAGATTGGGCTATACTGTAAGTAACCCTCAAAACCCTAATGACTATCCAGTCTATGTTGCTGATCAGGATTTTGGTAATTGTATTTTATCTATAGATCATGATTTTTATGAATGTACAGAAAAAAAAAATCCAAAAACTGAATTCTCAAAGAAAAATATGAATTTTAGAGGTGGGATGTGGAAAATGTTCTTTGATGGTTCTTCATCTTGGGAACGAACATGCACTGGAGTTCTATTTGTGGCACCAGGTGATGATTATTACATTCCTTTTTCATATATATTACAATGGGATATTGATTATACAAATAATGCATGTGAATATGAAGCGCTAATTTTAGGATTAGAAGCTACAAGAAAATTAAAAAACGAACATTTGATAGTTTATAGTGATGTTGATCTCATTATAAAAAAAAATAAAACAATAGTATCAAGATAAGCATCTGAGAATGAAGTCTTACAAAAACTATTCTTGGGATATCATATAAAACTTATTCTTATCTTTTAACATTCATTCTATTCCTAGATCTCATAAACAACAAGTTGATTCTTTAGCTAAAGCTGCAACAACTTTTGTACCTCCCACAATGTTGAAATTGAAGTATCACATTGATATGAAGCATACGCCTTCAATTCCAAACAATGTTCAACATTGGAAAGTGTTTGAGGAAGATTAACAAATCAAACAATTTATAGAAATGGTAGATGAGTTTTCCGAGACTCACATTGATCAAGAAAATCAGAATGATCCTGCTTGGATTATGCAAGGACATAATTCATAAAAAATCAAAGACAAAATCGCAAATAATAGAATTATTTTACTCAAAAGTAATCAAATTCCCAAAGGTATTATTTCACTTTAAAGGTTGTTTGACCAAAATGACATACCTCTAAATTCTACCCTAAAGACCCAACCTGAAGAGGTTGGAGATTATAATGTAGGAACAAATGAAAACCCTACAATGGTAAAAATATCTAAATATCTTCTGACTGAAGTGAAAAATAAATATGTTGAGTTACTCAAAAAGTACAAAGATGTTCTTGAATGGTCTTATGAAGATTTAAAAACCTATGATACTTCTGTTATCGATCATAAAATTCCTTTAAAGGAAGTTATTAATCCTTTGAGGCAGAAGCTTAGGAAAATAAATCCAATTCTTTTTCCAGTAATAGAAAGGGAGGTTCAAAATCTCCTTGAAGAAAATATAATTGTTCCCCTCAAATACTCTGAATGGGTATCCAATTTGTTCCCTGTCAGGAAGAAAAATCGAGAGATAAGACTATGTGTCGATTTTAGAGACCTAAACTGGATAATTACCCTCTCCCAAAAATGGATCATGTTCTTGAAAAGGTGGTAGGGGCTAATAGAATATCTATGATCGATGAATTCTTGGGATACAATCAAAATGTTGTTCATGAAGACAATAGAGAGAAAACTACATTTATAACTCCATGGGGAACCTTCATGTATTATAAAATGCCTTTTGGTTTAATGAATGCATGATAAAATTTTCAGAGAGCAATGGATATAGCCTTCATTAGTGAGTGTGATAAATTTGTTGTTATTTATCTGGATGATCTGATAGATTTTTCTGATTCTGATACAAAACACTTGGTTCACCTCAGAATGTTTTTTGACAAATGCAGAAAATTTGGCTTGTCACTAAACCCCAAGAAATCACATATTTCTATGCATGAAGGTAAGCTTCTAGGGAATATATTATCAAAGGATGGAATAAAATTTGATCCTAAAATATTTGAAGCTATTGATCTAATCAACATTCCTAGAGATAGAAAAGAAATTCAACCTTTTTTAGGAAAAAACAATTTCTTAAGGATATTTATTCCTAATTTTCATGAAATAATTAAATTGATTACAAATATTCTCAAGAAGGATAGTGAGGTAAAATGGACCGCGGAAGAAAAATCATCCTTCGAACGTGTGAAAAAATCCATAGGAGAAGCACCGGTATTGGTAAGTCCCAACTATACAAAGGAGTTTTTTGTTTTCTCTTTCGCATATGAATATACTATCGCAGTAATACTCCTTCAGAAAAATGAAGAAGGATTCGAAAAACTAATTTCCTTTTTCAACAAAATCCTCAGAGATGCAAAGTTAAGTTATGACATTCCAGAAAAGCAGGCTTGTGCAATGGTGAAAGCACTTAAATATTTTTGAACGTATGTTTTACACTAAAAAACAAATTCCTACGCACCAACAAACGTAATTAAAGATATATTGATACAACCAGAAAGTGATGGAAGGAGAGGAAAATGGTTGGCTAAAATTCAATAATTTGATTTAGAAGTTAAACCAACCAAACTTGTAAAAGGTCAAGGTCTGGAAAGGCTACTAGCTGAATCAAATTTCAGAGCTCTTGGAATAAATCACTTTGAATATCATAATTCTTTCTCATATATAGAGGAAACTGATGATCAAGAACCTATTATTCAGATTGATGATAAGTTATCCTACTCATCCTGGTATAGTGGCATAGTTTGATATCTCCTTACTCTATAATGTCCAAATAATATGACTCCTTCTAAGGAAAGAACATTGAAGTTATAGGCAATTAAATATTGCATCAATGGTGCCAAGTTATATTGGAAACATAAGGCGTCATTGATGAATTCCATAAAGGAATATCTGGAGGACATCATGCCTGGAGAGAAATAACTTACAAAATTTTAAGGGAAGGATATTATTGGCCCAAATGATTCACTGATGTAAACTCAAGGGCCAAAGATTGCAAATCGTGCCAATTGTTTGATGGTAAGAAAAATATTCCCCTCTTACCTTTAATTCCAGTTAAATCTTAAGCTCCTTTCCAACAATGGCGCTTAGATTTTATCGGAGAAATTCATCTAAAATCAAGTGCTCAATATAGATGGATTTTGACTGCTACTTATTATTTTACAAAATGGGTTGAGTATATTCCAACTCAGAATGCTACATATTCATTAGTAATAAATGTTTTGGAAGAGAACATCCTAGCAAGATTTGGTTGTAATATGAAAATACTCACTAATAATGTGCATGCTCTTAAATTTATTGCAATGATCAAATTTTTAAAAAAATATAATATTATTCTAGCTCATTCTACAACTTACTATCCATAGGGAAATGGGCTACAAGAATCATCTAACAAGAGTCTGATGACTATAATCAAGAATGGTTTGACAGAAAATAAAAAAATGTTAGCATATACATTTAAAATATGCCTTATGGGCACCAAGAAATCCATAGGTATGTCTCTTTTCCAATTAGTTTATGGTACATATGTTATTCTTCCTATTAATCTCATGCTTCCTGTGATAAAACTTTGGTAGGATATGAATGAAGAACCAAATGATCTTACAAGAAGAAGAAATCAAATCATTGAAGTACAACAAAATAGAGGATAAGTGGATGACAAGCTCCAAAAATACCAGGATAACATGAAAGCCATTTTTGATAAAAAAGCTAAAGACAGAGAGTTTCTTCCCAATGACTTAGTCTTAAAATGGGAAGCTAGAAAAGAATATTCAGGAAAACATAGAAAATTTGATCATCTTTGGTTCAAACCTTAAAAAAATGCAGCTGCTGAAGGGAGAAATTAATTCTCTCTCAAAAATCTTAACGAATAAATTCTTGAGGCCCCTATTAATGGGCATTTCTTAAAACATTTTATGTTGTAGTTACTTTTTAGGTTTCCATTGTATATATCGAATTGGATTGACATTGGATATTTTTATTTTACCTTTTCATTTTCCATTCTTGTAAATCATTTGAGTAATTAGTGTAATTTATGTAAATATTTCCAGGTAAGATTGTTGATTCTTTGACCCTATTTCAAGAAAAACAAGAAAGGAATCTCATTTAACTTTGCAAAATAAATTCATTAAGTAGCCAATCAAGCTAGCAAAAAAAATATATTAAATATAATTAATGACTATTGAAATGAAAATCATCCTTAATAATATTTTTATAGGATCACCTAACGTCTAATATTTTATTTCTCTAGCATAATCAATCTTGCAGAACATAAGGTGATGCGGTAGAAAGACATAACACTCATCTTTCCCTGTTACGGATACTTCAAAATTAGGTGATAAATGAATGACATTCCTTGTTCAAACATTAAAAAAAAAAAGCTATGAGTTCCTTTTCTTCATTATGGTATGAATAAAATTTTAAAATTTGATTGAAATAAATATGAACGAAATGTTTCTCATAATAACATTATCATCTAACCAAAAATACTAGAAATGTTGAAAAATATAAAAACTAAAATAAAATTGAAAGAATTCAGAGTAATTAAAAATAATCAGGGGACAAAGCTTATTAAGAACTTGTATCTAATATACAAACTCATGTGGAAATAAAAAACTTCTGATTCAAATCATCTGAATTTTTTATATGTTCATTTCTTCCTTTTTCCTAGTTCTTTCCACCCTAGATTTTCTTTCTCATTTCTTATCTTATTAATCTACATAGAAATAAGAAGACTTATCGTGACGCAAAAAACTTAAAATCATATTTTCAAAACAAGATTGGGCGAAATTTTTTACATTTCTTTTATTTTAATTGAAAAAGTATGTCTATGATAATCCTGATAATTTTAACTCTGATATCAGATTTTAGAAGTTGAACAATTTGCTCAAGGTTTATCCCTGAAATGAATAAATTTCCCAAAACTAACCTATAGGTGAAGGTATATTTAAAATCGGAAGAAATCTAATCTCAGAGTCTCCTAAAAAAATGTAGACATACCATCTTTTTCATTAAAGATGTTAAACATATATCGTCCCTTGTATGTTATATACAAATTGATTGCCCCAACTTCAAAATATTAAATAAAAGACAGATGGTCAAAGTAAATTCAAAATTTTACTGCCCCCATCTTTTCCGAAAGAGATGATGAAAGAAAATTCATAAATTGATTGCCCTCATCTCAAGTAAATTAAAATTCGTTTATGGAAGTGGTGAAAGGAAGTTCAATGGGAAAAGTAGATAACTTCACAAGGGTACTAAATAGGATCCTTGGTAGTGAAGCAGTATCTATGATATATGTAAGGTTGTCATACACATCTATATTGAATACTTTGTTTTCTAGTTCTCCTTCTGATGATATTTCTATCTTGGACCAAATGTGATTCCCTAAAAAAAATGTTTTACATCTGTATAACCTTGAAGCGAACAAATTTGTTCGAAGTTTGATATTTTTGTTAAAATTACTTTGATTATATTAAACAAATCTAAAATAAATTTCAAGAAAATAAAACAATTATTATCTTGGCTTGATATCAATCATTAAGTGTTCTTTAAACATTTTTTAGATTTTGTTAGTTTCAAATATGTATGATTAATTCTTAATAAAACAAAAAAATATTTTTCAGAAAAATAAAAACAATAATGACTCCATTTACCCAATAAAGGCACCTGGTCCATTGTTCTTTAACACCTCACAGAGAGCCACAATCCCCATATGGAGCTTATTTTAGAACACCTTAGAATTTTAAACTTTTTTGAATTTTGTAATCTTTTCGTTTTTACCTTTAAAAATAAAAATCACGAAAAAATTTAGGAAAATCGCTTTCAAATTTGAATAAATCCATATTCGTTATTTATCAAAAAGTTCTTACAATATCATCTGTAATTTTTTTTGGCTAATATGATCGAGTGGTTCTTGCTCGTTTACTATCTGATTTTATACCTTTAACGTGATTGGCCAAGGGTTCAAGTCTTTTGGGGTTCCAACAAAACCTCTAAAACTATCGTCCCTCCTGGTAACTATAAGGCAATGTAGTGCACAGAGTTCACTATGCAGTATCACCCGAGATAGTATTAATGGGTGACTACAATACTTAGGTGTTTGCAGTCCAGGATTGAGTGGAGATCGATGAAGTATGCACTGAGAGTTCTATTTAACTTAATATAGAAGTATATTGTCGTTCCCAGTTATGCATGTAATGTAATAATCTCATTCATTCATCATGCTAACATATACTCATAAACAATAAAAGAGATGCAAAATCACATAACAAATGTTTTATCGTGGTTCACCCCCGTAGACTATGTCCACAAATATTTGGCTCTCAAGCTCTTATATTATTGTAGTTCCAAAACTACAACGCTTGCATGCTTTACAACTTCTCCTAGGTCGAGATCTATTATGAGGCAGACTAGATTACACCAGGATCCTTACCCTGTGATCTAACCCTCTAAATATACCCTCCTGACTCTCTATATCTCAACATCTTAAAAAATTGGGTCGTATGACAAAAGCATTACAACCAGTTATGAACATGACTTGTCTCTTTTGTTGTCTCTTCAGATTACAACTACTACCTTCTATATATCTCTCTATCATGGACGAATCTCTCTCGACCTCCTAGGTATCTTTATATATACATTTTTGGCTCATCAACTATTACAATGTATTACAAATACCCTAACCATAATGTCGTTAGGCCTTCCATGCATGCAAACATTCTCCTCTTCCTTCCAGCGATCGCTTTCCTCATACATGCCTCTCTTTCCCAAAATACCCTTTCTTTATGCTTTGGACTGCTTCCAATAGCCCCCCAACACTAACATGTGGCTCGTCCCAAGCCACCTAACCCCTGTGTGCTTCATCGATCTCCCTGGTGATCTCTTGGAACTTCTCCCTAAGATTTGTAACTTGTGTTTGGGCCTGCGTGGTCTTCTCCTTGAGTGTGTCCAATACATGCATTGCAATCTTGTCATTGAACATCCTCGCACATTCTTCCTAGGCTTGTGACATGTATGTTTTGGCTTCTACTTCCTCTGCAATGACCTTTGTTGCCCTCTCTTGGAGTGGTTCCATTTGATCTCAACGCTCCTTTTTCTATGTCTACGCAGTTATGAGTTATGCCTATAGTTTCTTCATGTCTTGCACCCCTTTGACTTGCTCCATGATTGAAATTGTCTTCTTCCTCTACTTGAGGTATTGAATAGGCGCACTTATCCTTTCTCCTTATTAGTCCCACTTTTGGATTGGTTGATCGTCTTCCATCTTTTTCCAGAGCTTCGATGCTTTCTCAAGCAAGTCATCCACTGCGTGGACTTGTCGTTCTATATCATGTATCTATTAAGTTGCCTCTTGTTTCCTTCTCTCCTTCACTGCTGGTGGAGTGGTACGTTTGAGCTTCTCCTGGATATTCCCGATCTCCTACTGATATTGATCTATTTTTTGCACAATCTGATCAATCTTTTTTGTTTATGTGAGTTCGTTTGTCTGCGCATTCTTTGGGATATTCTCGTAGGATGGAGCCACTTTTTGCTCCAGTCCCTTCATGCATTCCTTTTATTATTTGGTCTCGAGCTTAGCCTTCTCGAATAACAATTCCATCTCATCCTGATTCTCCTTTTCCTACTACAACATTGTTTTGTTTGTGCGTGCACGAGACTATACTTCCTTTGTGACACTGACTTGCAGTTTATACAGGACCTTGGCTGGTATCCGCAAAAATACCAACTATAGTTGAGCAAAGTCATCTAGGGGTGTCTACCCCACAATTTCGTCTATGAACAACATGTTGGGTGTTATGTGAACCATTGAACTCAGTTGTGCTATCGTCTGGACTGTGTCCCGGTCACTTGCTCTAGATTATCCTCCTACCTGTGATACTACGCTGTTGTCGATTGCCTATGCTTCACCAATCTGCCCGAGGAGTTTTCGCATATATGCCATCTCTTCTTCAATTCTATCCCTTTGGCATGCAACATTCTCAAAATCCTCGAATGTGAAATCCTGTACCACTTGGGCCACCATTTATGCATCATCCTCCGTGATCTTGTATTCTAGAAGTGTTTTATGTGCCTTCATCTTCTTGCGTGCACCCCCCATCTAGGTGGCTAGCCACATAGGCTAGCCTAGATCTTGTGGAGTAGGAATTAGGGTAGTCCCTTGTGCTGCCTCGCCCTATTTCTATTGTACTTGTGCCACCTGTGTGTTGTTCTTCTTCCTTGTCTAGACTCTTGTCTTGGATGTCCCAAGTTTCTTCTATTGCGGCTTGTTCTAACATGTCCTTTGTTTCTTTGGAACTGTTACTTTCTCGGCCTGTGTCTATTCCTGCCCTACCTCCTTAGCATGTGTATGTTCCTATATTGCATCCTC
Organism: Picea sitchensis; assembly: GCA_010110895.2. Taxonomy (NCBI): domain Eukaryota; kingdom Viridiplantae; phylum Streptophyta; class Pinopsida; order Pinales; family Pinaceae; genus Picea; species Picea sitchensis. The sequence goes on from SNQJ01S0020839.1 coordinate 100,150, forward strand.
CTCCTCTCTTTCTGTGGATATTTCTCAAGGTAGAACTGGAATCCTCCATTCTTCGTCCCAATCCTTAATGGCCATTTATATGTACCCCTCTGTTATGTAGTAGCGCAGTTGTAGCCATTTTTGGTTAGTGTCCTTCCGCACCTGGATCCACATCGCATGTCTGGTAGCTTTGAATTTGGCTATGCCCTGATAGCATGCAACAACTTCTGGTGTTATCCTCCAATTGTTGGTGATAGTGTCATGTAGTTCATGGAGATAACCTTCGAATATAGCCACATTAATTCTTCTATTATTGGCATCTGAAGTGGCTCCAATAGATAAGTATTGCACTCCATGGTAGGTTTTGGGTATACTAGAGAAGAATGCATACTTCGTCTCCTTCCATCCCATAATGGATATCAAAATGATCAACCATGAATAATGAAATTATGTTCCCATATACTGCACATCCTTGTAGTCGTCTAGAAAAAAATTCAACAAATAAGGGGCCCAACTAAGTCTGGTGCCCTTGAAAAATTGTGTTGCAACTATGACGACCCCGACCGGGACTTCCTCCTTGTGACACCTTTTTATCATCTTGCATGCCATAATTTTTGTGTCCATTCTTATCGCGATGTCACTAATCCACTTGATAATGATTCTACGTGACCCCCTGTCGGTGCCATATTTCTTCTTCATCTCCTCAGTCAGTGATTTCTCCTTTTTTTGGTCCTTGAGGAATTGTGCGGGATCCATGCCCCATGATGGTAGCCCTATGATGTGTGGGATGAGCTCTACCTCTTTTGAGACGAGTTTTTCTAGCCACAGATCTTCGCCATGTGTGACGGACATCAACTACTTGACGTAGTTGTTTGCATATTTCCCTCTTCCAAAGTGTGGTAGGTTCAACATACCTAAAATCCCAGTTTTGGCCAGTCTCGCTACCCACTGGACTGGTTGATGAATTGGTTCCCCAAAGGGATATGTACCCATAGTCTGTAGGTAGACTTGTTTAGCGAACTCCATGAACTTGTCCATGGTCATTACATCATGGTTCGAGTACCTCAATTTCTCTACATATCCTAAAAAATCTTCTTTTATACATAACCCTTCTACTATGTGTGACAAAACAATTGATGTGGTGGGTTGTCTACGCAGTGACCTAGGTACCTTTTTATTTTCCTTTCACTGTGGTGGATGAATCAAGGTTCCAACCTCCATTGTTTGTTCTTTGAAAACCTACTCTGGTCGTCTAGTGACATCCTCCACTTCTTTCTCATTTGGTTGTTCTAACACGGTTTTCTATGATTCTTCTGGCATGACAATTTATTCCTGGTTTGGATCCGTTCCATTTCCTCTCAAGGCTTCTATAGGGTTTTCTGGTTTCACGTGGTTTAATGCATCTTCATCCTATCGGACTTGCCCCTCTTTGGGCATATAGATGCCAATGCCCACAGGTGTTGTCTATTGGTTTTCTTCCTCAATGTGTGTGGGCCTTCCTAGTGTTTTATCTGACGATGGGATTTCGTCCACATTGACAACTTCTGGCGGCTGAGATGGTGGTTGTTTTCTTTCCTGCGATTGTGTTTTTTCTCTGGTCCTAACTTTAGGTTGTCTAGATGTTTGGCTCAATTTTCCTTGTTTGGGTGGTGCCATGGTGGTAAAAACTTGTCATTCACCGAGCTCAGTAACCTTTGCAACCTTTGTAAACTTCACTCTCTACTTCATATGCTCTCTTGTTTTGTAGCTTTTGCAATTTTCCAATAACCTTTCCACTCCCACATCCTTGCTTTGTATTGGCGTCGTGTGAAGATTTTTGAAGACATTACTGTGATCATGGATTCAATGAACTATTGGTTCCTTTGTACTTGCCATTAATTTCCATCATCGTCTCCAGTTAGCATGATTAATGCGACATCCTATCATTTGTTTCTGACATTCAATTCTCCTAGCCTCTGTCACTTAGCGCTTCTTTTTCCATATCCTCCTTTCCCTCTTTTTTTTATTTGAACTGACCATTGGCCTTGTCCCCATCAGACTCGTAATGTCGAGCATGCATGCTCCTTCTTATTTCGGTGTGTGTGCCTTCTATATTCGGTGTATTATTCCTTTGTTATTACCTTATGATATCATGTACTACCTTCTGATATTATTCCTTTGTTATGCCTTTGTTTTTTTTTTTACTGTGTGGTGTCTTTGAAGTTGTAGGTCGTCAATTGTCCTTGTATAGCTTCAGTCGACTCCCATTGATCATACCTCTGAGTTTTGCACCTCCTAAGTCCTTCAATTATAAAACTCCTCCATATGTGACAATGTGTACATTGTCTAGTCCTAACTAGTGCATTCTTAGTTTTCTCATGTGTTGAATGTATTTACTATCATACATCAACACTAAGTATCCTACCTTGAAATTTTTCCTCTTGATATGTATTTCATGCCAAGATTTGTCCCTTTCTTTCTGAACTTCTTGGTTGAATCCTACTAGGATTCTATCTTCCTCCATGATCATCAGTTGATTCATCATGTCCTGTATTGCGCCTCATTCTGTCATGTTCGTAATCACTACTACACGCAAAATGGGTACCAAACATTCTAATGGAACCACTGCTTCTTGTCCATATACCATTCTAAATGTCATGTGTCCTAACAAATTTTTTCATGTGGTCCTATATGCCCACAATACTGCTGGTATTTTTAGGTCCCAATAATCTTTGTTGACAGTACAGATCTTCATCATTGCATTCTCAAGGATTTTTTTTAAGGCTTCTATTGTTCCATTTGCTTGTGGATGGTATGGTGTACACTTTTGATTGTGAACTTCAAACTCCTCAGCCATCACCTTAATAGTTTTGTTGATAAAGTGAGTTCCTTGGTCACCCATCAAAATTATTGGGCAACCAAATTTAGTGATCACATGCTCAAATAGGAAGGGTGTTGTTGTCTCTGCACTGCAATATTTGGCTGGTGCTGCTTCTGCCCATATTGTTAGGTATTTTTTCGCAGTGATAATGTACCTTGATATTGTCCTCTTTGTTGTTGGTTTAATTGGTCCCACAAAGTCTATTTCCCATTTGTCTAATACCTACAAAGTTACCTATGGTCGTAGGGGCATATCATCCTTTCTATTTGGTTTGCCTACACTATGACATACATTGCATATTTGGTAGTAATATTTCGAGCCTCTATGAATGGTTGGCAATCATAGTCATGTATGAAATACCTTCTGCACAGTATATTTTCCAGCGTAATATCATCCTTCTATTCCCTCATGGGATTCTACTAAAATCCTTGGTCTTTCAAGTTCAAGCACATATTTTCGTAGTATGCTATCTGTGCCCATTTTGTATAAGTCCTCTAAAATGATAGTCTACATCCCAGAATACTATTTTTTTCTTCTACGCCGTGTTGTATTCCCGTGGCACAATACACATACTCAAATATTGGATGATGTCTGCAAAGTATTCACCAGTGATCTGGACTGAAAATAATTGTTCATCTGAAAAGTTGTCCTCTAAACTTGTAGGTTCCTCTCCGTTCGTGACACTTGATAGGTGTCCAGGTACTTCATTCAACTTCCCTGGCTTAACTATTACTTCAAAATCAAATTCTTGAAACAACAGTAACTATCGACAAATTATCCCCCCCAACACTAGCTTGTTGACTAGGTACTTAATGGTTGAAAGATCTGTGAACATATTAAAATATTTTCCCAGTAAGTAATGTCTAAACTTCTACAACGTGTAGACTATAGCTAGGCCTTCCCTCTCTACAGTGTTATAGTTCTTCTCTGATTCTGACAATTTTATGCTAACAAATGCTATAGGATAATCCAAATCTCTTGTGCCTCGTTGCGCTAGAATAGCTCCAAGTGCTATGGATGATGCATCTACATGTACGTGGAATGTATTCTCCGAGTCTCGAAATACTAGTATTGGTGTTGTTACCATGTTTTCTTTCAGTGTATCCAGACCGTGTTCACAATCCTCATTCCATTGAAACTTTGTGTCTTTCCTTACAATTTCTCCATTGGCGCAGTGATCTATGCATACCCTTTTATAAAAAATTTGTAGTATCCTGTGTGTCCCAATGTTTCTCTTAGTTGATGAACTATTTTTCATGGTGGCAGGTTAATGATTACTGCAATCTTTGTAGGATCTACTAGTAAACCTTGATTGCATACTATATGACCCAATAGTATGCCAAATAGTGTTCTGAAGATGCACTTCTTGATGTTTAGTGATATTTGACACTTCCTTCATATTTATAACATTAGCCGCAAGAACTATACATGGTCTTTCAACATATTATAGACTGTCCAATCGTCCAATTATACCTCTAGAAATTGGTGTATAAATTCCTTAAATGCATCTATGACTACTCTGGAAACTATTGTTGGTTCATTCTTTAGTCCAAACAACATGACTGTGTACTAGTAGGATCCCCATTCTGTGGAAAATGTGGTCTTGTATATTTCTTCCTATGCTATATTGATCTAGTGGTAGCCTGAGAATCCATCACTGAATGAGTAAACTTCGTGTCCCCCTACGTTCTCCAACACTTCATATGTGAAAGGTGTAGGGAACGGGTCATGTAGGCATGCATCGTTCAACTTCCTCAAGTCGACGCATATTCTTATCCCACCTTGGTTTTTCTCCTGAACTACCATCGGGCTTATCCATTCTGATTCCTCCATGGGTTCTATGATTCTGGCTTCGAGCATCCTTGTTATCACTGAAATTTCGTCCGCACATGGCGGCAAGAACTCCGCATCGTCAAAAAAAGAACTGAAGTCATTCATGGCAGGATTAATTCCACAACATTGCAAAAGGGTCAAAAACTATACAAAATGATCAAAAATTGAAGGGCGCTTTATAGAACATGGGCGCGCGCACGTGCACACGTAACAACAACGTATAATGCGTGCTTGCGCGCACGAGGTGCGGTTGTTGGGCAAAAAACCCACGTGCCTGCTAAACGACGCATTTATTAAAATTGGTTGGCCTCCCAACCACTAATGGATCAGCTCCCAAGTCGATTTGACACCAAATCCGAGCTCAATCCTCATGGTGGGCTCGTCAAAGACCTAAATGTGCCCTAAAGAGCCCCTTTTCACATTCAAAAGAGGTTCCATAATGACCCAATGCTAGGCTATAAAAAGCCATGAATAACCACCATTTTCTGAAGGAATTCTTTGTATTGTTATGCTGCTAAGATTGCTAAGAACTCATTCTTTGGAAAGAAAAATTGTAAGCTGCATTTCATAGAGCTATTCACCCCTCTCTTGAGTGAATAAGCTTGGAGTTATTTCACCCACATGTTCATCTTTTCATTGTAAGGAGAGAAAACTGTTGAGGGCCTCAAGAGCCTTCCATTGGAGAAAGAAGGGACCCAAGTCCCCTTTCTTCTTTGTGTCTTTGGATTTCATCAATCAGATCAGCTTATACATTGGTGATATTGGTCCATTTACATTTGTTTTTCAGTTTTCCATATGCTCATAGTTTTAATTTGTTTTAGTTTGATTTTGTTTTATAACTTAGTTGTTTCTCTTTCTAACCTTTTACTTCACAGCTGTCATGCCTAGCAGAGCCCAACTGGGCATGTAAGCACTCAGTTTTTGCTCACCAAGTGACGAATTGGGTGCAAACAGATTGGCGACCATACTGGGGAGTTGGTATCAATTCCTCCCTCATTTGGGTTTATTTTGCTTTCCTGTTGATTTCATTAACTTGCAGGTTCACAAACCGGCCTCTGCCGACCTGCTAACCAATCAATTCATCAGAAATTGGAGAGAAATCCATCCGAATTTTTCTTCTCGGTCGTTTTCTTCAGGTGCGCAGTTATTCCAATCCACAGGCGCACATCGTGCACGCGCGCGCATACGCCACAATTTCTCGCTGCGCACAGGCGCTTTTTCATTTAATACTGTCAGCGCGCAGGCGCCATACGCACCTCTGTCTACACAGGAGGCCGCGCCTCTGCACTAAAATTTGCATTGTAAGGTCTTGGATGTGGGGAACATCATTTTTTTCCTTCTTAAGATGATAATGTGCATGCTCTGAATACTGCACCACTTAGACCCCTCAACTTATAAAGGGGATAATCTAGCAAACATAGGCACTTAGGTGGATAAAATTCATTGTCCCTTATTTTTT
>SNQJ01S0020840.1:0-13647 GCA_010110895.2 Picea sitchensis
TCATAGATTTTTCAGAGAGCTTACAACTCAATTTTTGTTAGTTTGTCCCATCTTCAAGTTCACCATATTGCCAAAATGGGTCCAAAGCCTTAGGCATATTGGCAAGGCCATGCTCAACTTCAAAGTTCAATCTACAAACATAGGGCAAAAAAAATCAAAATAAATGAACATAAAAGGATGTTGGTAAAAAAATCAGACCTATAATATTGTTCTATAACCCATGAAAAATTGATAGTAAGAGGCTGTTAAAAACCTAAATACCAGATCTGATTTATATTCCTAGCTGTTTTTCATACCCAGAAATTTAATCAACCCTGTAATTAATTTCTGAAACTGCTGAACAGAAATACATTGGTATTTTAACATAAAAATGCAGTGGAACAAGAAGTAAAAAATCAGTCATGCATAACAGAAAATCAGTCACACATTACACAAGTTTTTAGCTTGGAAACCCACTTGGGAAAACCAACATTTAGTTGATTTTATTATTATTTGGCCCACAGAGAAATACAGAATTTTGTACAGCAATGGAACCTGTAACTTGGCCCCTCTGGAAAATTTGGCCCACTAGAACCCCAATATGCTCAGCCTCCCTTTCTCTTACCCCTTGTATGGCTGTCGTACAGATCCGTACGAATCTCTGCGCAAGCCCTTCACACAAGCGGCTGATACAGATTTCGGCCCTTTGGAATTCAACTAACTCGACCTCCACTCGATTTTCCTTTGCTTGAATTTTCTGCTGTAACAGTTCTTTCTCCTCAGCCTCGAGTCTCTCACTCTTCACTTGAGAAAATCATTCTCTCAATGAATATCAAATGAATGTGTCTTTCTCCTCTCCTTAGGCTCTCTTTTATAACATTTCATTGACCAAAACCCTAACCCTTAATCTTCCAAAGTGATGGATGTCTAGGATTAAATCCTAAGCCTCACTTGAGATCAATGGTCAAGATTAGATTTAAGTCACTTAAATAATTGAAGTCACTTAACCTTAGAAAACCTTAGTCAATAGCCAACATTAATTAATTGGGCTACTTAATGTGCTTTTCCTAAGTCAAACTTAGGAAAGAAAAATAAAAGTCACTTACTTAATAAATTAAGCAAGTACCTAGAGAGGCTTTGGACATCTTCTACATGCTTGACACTTAGCCTATGCAAAAGCACTTGCCCAAGCTATAATCATCAACACTCCTTCCTAGCGAGGAGGGTATTCTGCACCATTTCCATCTTATCTATGAAGAAAACAAACTTCCCCTTGAGAATATTTGCAACTTGCTCATCTGTGGAGATATATTGAAGCTTCACTGCTCCCCTTTGGATTTTGTCTCTGATGACATGATATCTGATCTCTATGTGTTTGGATCTATCATGAAAGACTGGATTCTCCGATAGTTTTATGCAACTCTGATTATCGCATTGGATCACTGTCGGCTCCAACTCTTGACCAAATAAACTTGTTGGCATCTTACAAACCCAGATGGCTTCACAACTTGCCAGACTTGTTGCCATGTACTTGACCTTTGCTGAACTAAGTGCCACCGATGTCTGCTTCCTGCTAAACCATGAAATCATGGCTGATCCCAAACTGAAGTAGCTCCCTGAGGTGCTTTTCCTGTTGATTGTACTCCCATCCTAGTCAGAGTCTGTATAGCCTTGTAATTGCACTCCACCACTCCTGACATATTTCAGCCCATACTCCATTGTACCTCGTAAGTACCTGAGCACATGCTTCACTGCAACCCAATGCAGCCTCCTCTACTCCACCATAAACTCGCTCAGGGTATTCACAACAAAGCATATATCTCGCCTAGTGTTGACCAGATATATCAAGGAATGAATCAACTTCCTGTACAATGTTGGATCAACCAATTCTGATTGAGAAGCATTCAACTTCTTCAAATAGGTTATCATGGGTGTAGACATAGGTTTGCAATCCACCATCTCGAATATGTTCAGGTTATCAACTGCATATTTTCCCTGTCCCAGGAAAATCTCACTTGTCTGCTACCACACCTCCAATTCCAAAAAGTAGTGCGCATCATGTCGATGTCCTTTGTCTTGAACTCTGAAGCTAAATCTCGTTTGCACATCTCAATGAGCTTCTCTGATCCTGTGAGGAATATGTCATCTACATAAAGTACCAAGATGAGTGGATCATTGCCAACAAGTGTGTAATATAGGTTGGGATCCGACTCACTCTTGGTGAAGCCCATGCCTAGCAGATACCAATCAATCCATGAGTACCATGCTCTTGGTGCCTGCTTGAGTCTGTATAATGCCGCCTTCAATCTGCAAACATGAGAATCTCTCCCATGCACCTCAAAGCCTTGAGGCTGCTCATTGTACACCTCTTCCTTGATCACTTCGTGAGGAAAGTTGTCTTCACATTCATCTGATGTATCCTCCACCCCATCTCTGAATCAATATATATAACAACACTGATAGAAGTATACCTGGCGACTGGAGCAAATGTCTCCTCATAGTCCACTCCCTCCTTCTGGGAGAACCCTCTCGCCACAAACCTCGCTTTGTACTTTTCAATATTGCCATCCGCAGTATGCTTGATCTTAAAGATCCATCTCGAGATCACCACTGATTTCCCCTCTGGCCTTGACATAATGTCCCACACATCATTCTTCATGATGGAAGCATACTCCTCCATAATGGCATCCCTCCAAACCTGGTGGCCTGCTGCCTCCTCAAAATTGGTAGGCTTAGAATCGATGATGTCTCTCATGAGCCCATGTAACTAGGGAACTATCTCCATGGTTTGCTCTCCTTGAAAGTACTCCTAGGAGCCTCCACATGCTCCCGAGCATCTCTTAGTTTCTGCTCAAGCCATTTTGGCCTCCTCTCGACAAAAAGTAGAAGGAATCTCCAACTCCTCCTCTTGATCTAGAGACTGCGTCCCTGTTGTTGGCGCTGGTGTCTCCTCAATCTTCAGAGACTCTCGCTCCTTATTTTGCCACTAATGGAAGGGATCCATGTGACTTCCTAAAGGCTCGACTCTCTTCAAATATGACATCCCTGCTTACCACAGTCTTCCCCTGCGATGGAATGTATGCCCGATACGCCTTTGAAGTCTCGTTGTATCCCACAAAGATGCTCTTTTGCATTGAGGGCTCCAATTTCATCCTCTTCTCTAAAGGTACATGAATATATACTGGACACCCAAAGATGCAAAAATGCCCAACCTCTAGTTTCACTCATGTGAATGCCTCCTCAGGAGTCTTATCCTCCAAGACCTTATGAAGACTCATGTTCTAAATATAAACCACCGTGTTGCACGCCTTTTCCCAAAGGAACATGGGAAGATCCTAATCATGGATCATTGCCTTGGCAGCTCCAACTATGGCCCTGTTCTTCCTCTCTGCCACTCCATTCTGCTGTGGGTTGTATGGCATTGTCAGCGCCTTAATTCCCGCCTCCTTGCAGAAATTCTTGAAGTCGTTGGAGGTATACTCACCCCCATTGTATGATCTCAGAACTTTGACCTTCCTCCCCATCTGGTTCTCGACGAGAGCCTTAAACTCTCGAAACCGACTGAAGACCTCATCCTTGGTCTTCATGAAGTAGATCCATGTTCTCCTGTAGAAATCATCAATGAAGGTTACATAGTAGTTGTAACCACTCTAGGATGCCATTGACATAGGACCACATACGTCTGGATGCACCAGATCCAATATCCCCTTGGACCTGCTATCACTGCTAGGAAAGGTCGTCTTGGCATACCTACCTAGTGCACATGCTTTGCACACACTCTGCTGCTCTACACTAAACTCTGGAAGACCAGTGACAATCTCCCTCAATATCAATAAAGCCTTGTGGTGCAAGTGATCCATCCTCCTGTGCCATAACTCACACAAGTTGTCATTGTCACTATGATGAACTAGGGCACGTACAGGTCAAACTTTCATCAAGTACAAGTTACCCTCTTTGCTTCCAATTACTCATCCTAAGCTTGGACTAGAAGCTCTTGTCTTGACAAGTACCTATCCATCCTGGAAATAGACCTCATGTCCCTTGCCCTCCATGGTTGAGATTGCAAGTAGGTTCTTGGTTAACCTTGGAACATATAGCACATTTGTCACTTCAAAAGGACTGCTTGACTCCAACTGAAACTGAATGGTCCCTGTTACCTCTCCAGGAGGTACCCTACATTTTTTCGTTTGGCTACACCATTGTAAGCCAAAGGATGCAAGTCAAAGCTTTGTAGGTCGTGTGGAAGATTGTGTATTATGGACTCTTAGACTTGTTAGTCAGCCATGATCAGTCTTTCTAGACTTCATTCTCACTTCCCTTCGTCCTGGATAGGATTGGGGGACTTGAGGTGAACCTATTGGGACACATGGTTTACGGGAGCAAGGTTCATTGTAGGGGTGATTGCACATTGTAAGGCTTGTCCACCCATGGTCACGCGCACCTATGTCATTACTCACATGGTCATTGTTTTATAGAGTTTGTATGCATCCCTTGGCCATGGCACATTTATCATTTTCAGTTCTCAACATGGCACTCTCACAAACTTCCCAACATCTCACGTTTTTCGAGGTAGATCATGAATCATGATGCACGGGATACCGGGGCCGAAAATACGACAAGGGCTTAGATTGACCATCATCATGCATACTTGACATGCCACGTTGAAATTTTGGAAAAAGGCCGGGTTATAAGCAAAAATCAGTTCCCGAAGGGTCACGCAAGCATAGGTATGAGATAGATGTGGCATAAGAGAGTCACTCCATGACATGCAAGGATCAATTCAACAACAAAGTGCAAATAAATCATGTCCCGGACAAAACCCATGTAGCATAAACTTTTAATCTGGGGGTGTCCACGTAGATTCGACAAAACCAGGCTAAGGGGGTATATTAAAAATTATATTCTAAGGTGACTTTTTTTTTTCCAAAGAAAAAAGCGTAATTTTATTCCTTGAAAGAGACAAAATTACATTTTGTAGGTGCTTCTAGAGCACTTCACACCAAAAAAAGTGTGTGCAATAGCTGAAAATAGGTGGGCTTTTGTATGCCCTCTCTTCATGGCTACATTTTGCAGAAAATAAAAAACAAAATCACACCCAGGACAAGGTGTACAACCTTTCTGCTTATATGTGTCCTTTATATACAAGAGAAGATCACCACTGTTGTGGATATTGTCTGTCTTTTTTGTAAAAAACAAAGGCAGATTGAAATGTCTTAAACTAAAAACTTTATACAATTTGTTGTGCGTAGTAAAGTAAGGAAAAAGTGTCAAAGAAGGTCGATCCAGTGAAAATTGCAATTTTCAAAAGGCTGTCAAGTGGATAGATTCTGTATGAATTCTTCAATCTTGCAGGAGTTCTTGATCTTCTATAAAAAGCCTGTGATAGAAAGCATTTGAGTCTTCCCCTTTTTTCTTAGTGACATGCCATTGTCCTTGTAGGAGTTGCAATCCTTCTTTGGACAATGAGTCTGCTACCATGTTCCTGTCCCTGCATACATGAGATATAACCACAGTATCAAAAGTGTCCAACAACCTAAATATTTCCTCCAGAATAGGACTAATCAAATTATTGTGACAGTTTTGGTGTTTTCTTGTCCAATTTATAACATTCATAGAGTCCCCATAAATTTGTAATTGCTGTAAGCCTTTTTTTTTGGAAAATAGAAGTAGAATCTTCATGGACATAAGTTCAACATAATTGTTTGTCCCCCTTCCCAATCCCATTTTTAAAAGGAAACAATGGTTTTTAGAAAGGTGTAGAACGACTCCTCCTCCACAAACAGAGTTCTGAGCAGCTCCATCAAAGTAAGCCCAGGGTTTTGCTGTATCTATTGTCTCTTGTTGCCTTACCCTTATTGTTGGTGAATTTTTGGACTGGGGGAAGTGGGAAAGTATTGAAAGACTTTGAGCAACTATTAGTTCTGGAATTGTGGCTTTATCCTTGAAGATTTCTGCCTTTCTTGATAGCCAGATTCCTCAGTTTAATAGAAGAGGGAGAGCTTTGATCTCTTTATTTCCTGGGTTATCTATCCAATTTTTCCAAGCCGTTTCCATAGTTTCTCTAGCCCAAATGCAATTCTGTCTAATGCTGACTGACGTTTCAGTCCATACTTTTATTGTGAAGTGGCAGGTGATGAGAGTATGTATAGTGGATTCATTTGCATTTTTACAGAGGGCGCATCTCCCTGGTCCTTCTATCTGACGCTTATTCAAAACCTCCCAAGTTGGGATTCGATTATTTAAGGCTGCCCACATAAAGATTTTTGCTTTTTGAGGGCATTTTAGCTTCCAAAGACCTTTCCACCACCATTTGGGGTTTTGTTGCAATGGGTCAATGTTCAGTGCTATGTACCCTGCTTTTGGAGTGTAGTAGCCTATTGGATCTTTTTGCCATACTAGTTCATCATCCTTGTCAGTGATTCTGATGTGGCCTCTTCTGAGTGTGGCCATATAGTTTGTCAATGTTTCTGCTTGAATCCCATTTAGTCCTAGAAGAGTAGCATTTTTCCAACCTTGGTTCCATAAATTTGTTGTTGGGGGATCGGCTAATTGAGAGAGGTAAAAAATACCTTGCCTTTGTAACTGTTCAATTAGGTCCTCCAACAGTATGTGAGAGTTTCCACTCCCTGGCCATGGATCAACATCAATTCGTAAATGATTTCTTTTACCCACCCTCCAAGCGAGACTATCCCCGACCATTAGAAAAGAAGAGATCATTGCTTTCCAAATAATCGATCCATTTGTTGAAGATTTGATTGGGGTTATGATCCAATCTTCAATTGAATTTGGGGAGATATATATTTGTGCTACTACAAGGGTCCACAAACTGGTGTCTGAGATGAGCCTCCAACAGGCTTTTGCTGCAAGGGCCTTAGAAAACAAGAAAATGTTTTTGAGCACCCAACCTCCCAATGCTTTTGGCAAAGCTATGTTATCCCATTTTGACCATGGCTGAGTATACTTTTCTTCAAAACCAGACCAGATAAAACGTGCACAGATCCTTCTGATTTTTTCTAGAACTCCTTTTGGAATCCATGCTAACGACATTCAATAAACTGGTATGGTTTCCAATACTGATTTGGTCAGTGTGAGTCTACCTGCTCTTGATAACCATCTAAAGCTCCAACCATTTAATCTTTTCTCTAATTTTGCTATTAGCTATTTCCAATCTTCTTTCCTGTAGCTATTTGGCTTTAATTGAAAGCCCAAGTATTTTAATCCTTTCGAGATATCCTGAAGAACAAAAGGGAAAAGACTCTGGTACACTGCCATTTCTTCTTCGTCCAGTTCAAAGGTAGTGATAGTTGATTTCTGTTCATTTATTATCATACCTGTGGCTAAGTAGAACAAAGATAGTATGTCAACCAAAGTTTCTGCATCTCCAGCTTTCCCATTACAAAAGATAAGAATATCATCCACAAATAAAAGGTGTGTGATTCTCAACCATGTTGCAACTATTATTCCCTGAAAAGTCCCCGACCTGGCTGCTGCATTGATAGCTTTACTCAGACCCTCAGCTACCAGAAGGAAGAGAAAGGGGGACAAAGGACATCCTTAACGCAATCCTCTTTTAGATTTGAAGAAGGGGGAGGCTGCCCCATTGATGAGTACTACAAAACATACCGAGGAAATGCATGCCATTACCCATTTTATAAATGGAACTTGAAAGCCAAGGTGAGTGAGAAGAAGACAAATATAAGCCCAGTTCACTCTATCAAATGCTTTTGAAAGATCGATCTTTAGAATTGCTCCTTTTGATTTTCTGGTCTTTAGGCTATGAAGGCCTTCTTGTGCTACCCCTATTGCCTCATGAATTTGTCCCCTTCTAGAAACCCGAACTGTTCCTTGGAAATGGATTTTGAAGAAAAGGCTTTAGTCTGCGGGCTATGATTTTGGCAATAATCTTATAGATACAGTTACATAGAGAGATTGGCCTGAAATCATCGAAGGTCCAAGGATCATTTACCTTTGGGATGAGGGCAATAAAAGTAGAATTGAAAGGCCCATGGATTCTACCATTGGTTTAGGATTCCTCGATAACCTTTAACAGATCTGTGCCAATCAGGCTCAAAAAACCCCCTGAAGAATTCAATTGTCCACCCATCTGGTCCAGGGCTTTTGTCCTTCTGGAAGCTTTGAAGGGTTTCTTTTATCTCTTCTTCTGTGACTTCAGCAAATAAATCTTGGTTCCCTTGTTCATTCATAAAGCTTGGGAGATATAAAGCCACCTTAATTATTTCTGTGATATTTATATTCCTGTCTGCTTTGAATAAGGTTTGAAAGTGGTTTTTACCCAAATTTGTAGACCTTCAAAGGTTGTACAGGATCTACCCTCCTTGTCCTTTAAACTCCAAATGGTATTTTTAAATTTTTTGCTCTCCTTCCTTTTGCATAAGCTTGAAAGAATTTTGTGTTTTCATCCCCCTTTTCTAACCAAATAGCTCTGCTTTTCAATCTATTTGGTTCTTCGTCAGCAAGGTTCTTCATCTTGCTTCCAAGTTTTTTAAATTTTCACGAGCCAAATCTGACATAAACCCTACCTCCGGGTCGTCTTGAAAGAGTCTGAGTTGTTCCTCAATATTTTGTAGTTCCCATTCCTCTGCTTTCTGTTTTGCTTTTGCCCATGGAATAACCAGTTTTTTTAATTTTTTGAGATTTGACGCTAACTGGATACCAACCGGAATGTCCTTTGTATCCCTTATGTTAGTCCAATTCGTCTTGACCAACTGTTGAAAGCTTTCATCATTCATCCATGAGGAATTGAATTTGAAAGGAGCTGTCGACTTTTTGGGGCCTCCTTCCAATTCGAGCCAAACTGGTGAGTGATCCGATTCACCTCCGCTTCCAATCCATTGACGAAAGTGTAGAGGAAGCATTGCAACAGATTCAGAGATCAAGAACCGATCTAATCTTTTTGCAACACGAGCCTCCCCTACCCTCATATTCCTCCAAGTGGGTAACAGTTTTAGGGGGGCCACGTCAATAAGTCCATTAGGGGCTAACAAATGGCTAAAAATACTTGCTTGGCTGTCTGGGTGGGTTGAGGGACCCCAACTTTCAGCTTCCCCCAAGGAGAAATTTAGATCTCTCACCAGGATTAGTATTTCACTCTTCAAAATATCTTTGGCAAGCAGGTTTTCCCAGAAGGTGTTCTGATCTGTATGTGGCCCATATACATTAATTATTCTGATCTCCTTCCCAATCCCTTCCATCAAAAAATCGCTTCCTAGAACAGAGTCCATTGCCCAAGAGTTTAAGAGTTTTAGACTTCGGGTTCTCCAACTGATGACTAAACCCCTCGCTCTACCTCTGGAATTTAGCCCCATGAAAGCCCAGCTTGGGAAGAGGGCAGAGAGAAGGTTTGTTGCCACCTCTTCGTCTGATAGAGTTTCTTGTAGAAAAACAATATTTGGTTGGTTTGTCAAGACCAACCTTTTTAGTGCGTATTTTTTTGGGAACTTGCCAAACCCTTGCAATTGTAGGTCAGGAGTTTCATGGGTGAACCCTTTCTAGGGTTTTCGCTGCTCTAAGCACCCCGACAATTGATTTTTGTCGACCAAGGCTTTGGATTGAGCCTTGTAAAGATGAGAATTTCTACCTCGCCCCTTATTTGTTTTCTGGATCTACGGATTTGGTCCCAACCCTTTGTGGTCAAAGATTGGGATAGAAACGGTCTTGTTGCGGAGCTGATATCTGATGATTGAGTCTTCAGACTCTTCAGAGGATGAGTCCTAAGTGGGTTGAGGGGAATGAGTGCCAGGCGCAGAGCCTAGAGTAGTTTCTGGGGGAGTCTTGAACGATGGAGGCATACTCGAAGGATTGTGAGAGGGGAAAAAGTCCGAAAGGCTTGTGGGAGGAGGGAGCGGAGGGGAAAAGCCACCATCCATACATGTAAAACTATAATCCTTAAAAAAACCATTTGCTGAGCAGGAAATAGTAATAAGCATACCCATAAGGATGTTGACTAAGAATTGAGGAATGGCTTCTGATGCCGACGTCTCTCTCCCGGCTGGGACTAAAGCCAACGTGTCTCCTTCTTGAGTGATTGGTGCCCCCACTTCTTCAGTCTGCGTCGCTGCTTGCTCGCTTGGAGTATTGCCCCTTGAGGAAGACTTCGATGAAGGAGAGCTGGTACCATTGGAGATTGGCAACTCTTCATCCAATCTGTTCTCTGAAGGAGACCAGGGGTTTTTGCGGTCCTTCATGCTGGATTTACAGTCCTTAATAATGTGACCATATTTGTGACACCTCCTGCAGCGGAAGGGGACTCCTTCGTAATCTAGAACTTGAACCCTGGTCCTTCCCAGATCTGTCAAATTTAGATATTCCTTTAAGCCTTCTCTTATGTTTAATAAAACAAGGATCCTTGCTACCGCCATCTCTCTTGAATCTATGAATCCCATATCTGCGGCTAGGAATTCTCCTAAGTAATTTCCAATAGCTTGAAAGCATTTTTCATTCTAGAGATGTGGAGGGAGTCCCGGCATCCGAACCCAAATGGGAATGGAATCCAATCTCTCGTTTGCAACGTCAAAAGTAGGGCTCCATAGCTTCAAGAGTATCAGTGAGGAGTCTATGAACCAACTTTTATGAAGAATAGAAGTAGCCTGAGATTTTTCTGAGAAAACAAGCATAAACCATCCTCTAGACAGTCGGCTAATTTTTGGAGGCAGGTTGAATATCGCATCCCAATTTTTTGCCGCCCAAGCTTTTAGCGTCTTCTCGCTAAATTGACGACCATAGGCTTTTCCAACTAGGGTTTTGTCCGCCATTTCTACTACCCTTGATAGGGTTAGGTTGTCACCCAGAGTGAAGTCTAGGTTTGATTTTGAAGACCCTACGCACTTGTTACATTTCCTTTGTCTTGATTCAGTGGCTCCCGTGTGATTTCGGGTCTGTGGATTCTGTGAGTTGTTGGCGGTCTCCCCACCAAAAACTGTGACCCATTCACTAGAATTTGTAGGGTGAAGATTTGTTGTAATAAACCCCTCCTCAACCGCTATCGCTTGCTCCTGGAAATAAGCTTGTTCCTCGAAAGAGTAGAACTGGTTTGGAGCCGCGCCTTGTTCCACAGGGACCCAATCTTCAAGACCTTGAGCAGAAGCAGGAGATCCAAAGCCTGGAATAGTCGACTGGTAAAATCCTTGCTCAATCGGGTAGGATAGAGGAAAAATCGGTATCGAGGGGTCCAAGAAAGACCAAGAGTAATTTGCTGGGGTTGAAACGACAGGGAAACCACACTGAATGGGTGAAAGAATGCCTTCAGGTTGCTGAGAGAACGAGATCGCTGGGCCAAGTAAGGAGATAAGGGGATTTGTCAGTGGCTGAACTACCCCAGAAGCCCTAGCTCCGCCTAGCCATGAAAAATCGTCTGAATTTTGTCCATGAAAATAACCAGAGACCCCTGAAAGTTGAGAAAAGAAGTCCCCTTGAGAAACCGGTGGTATATCCCCACCCAACTGGTCCGAAAGTGGTTGGATCGGGCTGCCAGCTGTCACCATCCAAGGCAACAGTTCTCTTGGCTCGGGTGAGTAATCCACCACGTCATTGTAGCTGGCCATGGTGGAGAAACTGTGCCTCTGAAGGGGTTATACCGAAAACAACTCTCGTCCAGATCGCCGCGAGAATTCCCTCCTAGCCCTGTTGTCAGTCGTTGCGCGATACTCCCGACAACAAAATCCTTCTTACCCGCAACCCTTTGCGTTGGTTTGGCTCCTATTCTAAGGTGACTTAGAAGGAAAAATATTTATTTAAAGGGCCACCTCTTTTATCCCCTTATCCTAACCGTGGTAAAATAACAAAAGCAAATATTATATTATAAAGGAGAAAATATTATAAAACAAGTATGAGTAGAAAGTAAAAAGGTGAGTGGAACATGATGTCATGGGCCACCACTTTACCTTTTCTTGTCTTATTTGAGGAATCCCATCAAATATGAGGAATCCATTGAATATTATTGAAAGGAGGCAGACTTGGTCATAAAGCTACTAACATCTTAAAGCCAACTGCCATCTTAAACCAAGCCGCCATATATCTTTTGGCCATTGAATCCAAGTGGACCATAAGCGAAGCCGTGAGCAGCAAGTTCATTGTGGGGTCATGTAAAGGAGCTGCTAGTCAAAGGGATGTGGAAATTTACTTAGCCGTTGAAAGGGTGGGGCCACTTCCAACTCATATCCGCTGTCACAATTGGTCTTGTAATCTCAAGTGGTGAATTGATAAGCAAAATGAAGTCGTAGCATATCAAGCTGACATTCCATTGCCATGGATCACGAAGTTAAGCCGTGTGGTCAAGAAGGTTTCCGTGGAGCTGTTTGACCAGATTGATGCACAAATTAAATCAAATTGTACCATTCTGCCAGCCATTGAGCACAAGTATGAGCTGTACGGTTTAAACCAAGTGGAATGTTTGAGGTTGGTAGCCATCACTTAGCCGTTGGCATATTTTTCTAAACATATCGACCCTCATTGTGATCCAAATCGGTCCTGGTCCTCAATGCTGCACGTGGAGCCAGCCAAT
Source organism: Picea sitchensis (assembly GCA_010110895.2). Lineage (NCBI taxonomy): Eukaryota > Viridiplantae > Streptophyta > Pinopsida > Pinales > Pinaceae > Picea > Picea sitchensis. The sequence goes on from SNQJ01S0020840.1 coordinate 12,500, forward strand.
TAAATCCGCCCTCATCTCTATCAAATCGGTCTCACTTCAATTGAATTGGCCCCTCTAATTAATTATTTAAGCCATATCCAACCCAATCAACATCACGTTCCAGTTGACCATGAGTGTGTTGAGTAAAATATTGGAGCCGTTGGGTTTTAATTAATGCCAAATCATGCAAATCGAGTCCCCTCAAGCTAGATGTTAACTTCACGTGGAAATAGTAGTTGCCTCTTGAGTCAAATTGACTCTTTTTGGGTTATATTTTTGATGTAAAAAATTATTATTTTGTCAAGGGTTTAGTCTCTAACATGTGGATGGAAAACTAAAATTATTATTTTAATGAGGGAGGGAAAAACTAGCCGTTTAATGAAAATTTATATAAGGCTAGCCTCTCCTCTCATTCAGGTGGTTGAAGTTTTGTGAATGGCATATTTTTGAACTTTCATCTCTTGTGTCTTGTGGATTGATTTTTCTCTATGCTACCTAGCCACATGGAAGAAAGGAACTAGACTCCTCGTCTCTTCCTCTTTTTTTGTTGGTGTTAGTGATTCAAAGCAAAGGGTTGGACAAACTTCCTTGGAGATATCTCCAATTGTGGTTGATTCTCACTCTCACCAAAGTTGATCTTTTGATTTGGAAACCATCCTTCAAGGAGCTTTCCTAGCAAACTCAAGAACAATTATCTTCTAAATAAAATTGGGGGTGATTAGTCTTTGGACTCCAAACCCATTTTCTAGGCATCTTCCAAAGCTGACTTAAGACAAGTTGTGGTTGCGATTTCTCAAAGCAAGAGGTAATAAAAAGGTAAAAAGGTAAAAACTCACCTTCTTCAACCATCATTATTCAAAATCCAAAATTTTGTTTCAATTTTTTCTTTTACAAAATATAAAAATACAAAAAAAAACTTACCCTATCTTCGCATTTCCGTTTTTATTTTACAAACTAGTAGATCTATCGGGGATTTTTCTTTAGAGAATTTCTCTACCCTAAAGATAATTTCTCCCTTGGAATTTGTGCATCTAACATTGTATTTTACAAGGGTTTTAGTAGAGAAAGTGTGCAGATCTGTGTTATTACAACCAACTTATAACAATTCTACTTCCACTTCTCTCTCTCATAAAGGGTGCTTTGGTAAGTTAAAACATCCCACAAACCCT
>SNQJ01S0020840.1:49815-60994 GCA_010110895.2 Picea sitchensis
ATCCCCATGCCATGTGACCAATAATCTCTAGAGTACCCCCCTATCTTGGAACTCTCCTCCTCACCTAACTGCAAGATCCCTCAAGAAAATATTTGACCCTTTGGAAAACCTAGGGAACATTAGCTAGTTTATCCCGAAACATATTTTCATTCCTTTCTAACCATAGGGCCCAATTGGAAATCATAGGGAAGGCCCTCATGTCCTTAACCTATGGGTCCATCCATCATGATTTATGAACTTCAATTAATCACTGACTTGCCCACAGTCGTTGAATTCCAATCAATGTTTTTGATGCAGACCGAACTTTTTCAAAGAAATGACAAGAAACAAGAAGAGGAGATACACATTCATCTTATTCTCTACATAGAAAGAAAATACTAGGACCATTTTGAGCCCTCTTTTGGAGAAATTCCCAAGTTGGAACTTTGTTTTCAAGCACCATCCAAAAGAATAATTTAATTTTAGAGGGAGCCTTTATTTTCCAGATTTGCTTCCGCCCCCAGGTTGGTTCAGTTTGCATGACATGAGCAAACAAAGATGCATAACTAGTTTCAATGTAGTTGCCATCAATTGGATTCCTAGACCCCAATTTGATATTGCTTAGAGACAATTCCAGAGTGTATGCCTTCCATTCAATTGCCAGGTCACCATCCATACCCATATCCCCAGGGGTTTTCCAATCCTTCCTCCATAATGATCTCTGTTGTTGTGCAAACCCCTCTATAAGATAGTGCAGATTTTGGCGATTGAAGTGTGCGTCTAAAGCCTCCGACAAATTATAAGAACCTTTGTAGCCTAACAATAGGTTAATCCTGATTTTATAGATTAACAATCAAGGGAGTTAGGGTTTTGAGCTCTGCATACTAGGGTTTTTGGTTTTTTCTGTTTTTTTCCCTCTTCGATCCGATCGATCTCATTGAGAGGGTGTAGATCTGAATCCCTCCATGGATCCCTCAAGTGAGGGGGCACAAGCCCCCTCAGATTGTAATGTTGTTACTGTTGAAACAGGTGGAGGAGGCATCTCGCGGTTTCCCTTCGAGCTCCTGCCGCTGCAACTTCTCACCTCTACATCTTTTGAAAGCTCCAGTAAAGGAAAAACTATGGAAGTTGATCTCGAGCCATCCCATCCAAAGGCGGCTCAGATCTGGGAGCTAGGTAAATGTCTCCCTGAAGCGCTAGTTGCACCAAAATATGTTATCAACTTGGTTAGAATTGGAGAGCAGACACAATACATGAGGGATCATGCGCTGATAGGGAAATTTCTAGTCCTGTGGCCCTTTGAAAGGGACTTAATCAAATGGATCCATCACTGGTGGAAGCCCACGGGACAATTTTACCTTCAGCTGGGTTCGAAAGGCTTCTTCACCACAATTTTTTACAATCCCGAAGATAGGGAAATAATCTTTGATGGAAGACCATACTTTTTCAACTCAGCTGGGCTATCTTTGAGATACTGGATGGAGTGCTTCAACCCAGAGGAGGACTTCTCTCACGCACCGGTCTGGATTAGATTATATTCCCTCCCTCAAGAATTCTGGCTGGAAGAAATCCTAGCAGGGATATGAAACACTCTGGGAATCTATGTCAAGGCCTATGAGGAAACTAGACAACGCAATACACTTCCTATGCCCGAATCTGTGTGTATCTGAACATATCAAAACCCTTCCCAGGGTCTATTTGTCTGGAGTATCAAGATGAGGAATGGACCCAAATAATAGACTATGAGCATATCCCCTTCAAATGTCGCAAATGTCATGAGCATGGTCACCTATTCATGGATTGTCCTCTCAATGCCCCAACCAAACTGGACAACGCGACAATCGAGAAGCCCAAGGATGGTTTTACTCAAGTCCAGGGGAAGCGACGACAAGGCCAAAATAAGCCCAGAGTTCCTCAAACAAAAGCCCCATCTACTAGTAATTCCTTTGAAATCCTTAATCAAACCTCGGAAGATTTCTACGGGTGGGAACCTCAGACGCATGAAGGAATCAAGACAGGAGGAGACACAACAAAATCCATTGCAGAGCCAATCCTTGAGCAGATTACACCAAATCCATCGACCATATCGGAGGAGAAGATCACACTTTCGAGGAGGGAGGAGACATGGAGATTGAACTAGACGAAAGGGGGCTAGTGGGGGTCGACCTGGTGAGCCTAAAACACGCTTATTGAAAACATGAACTCTATACCATTCCCCTAGATCAACTTCAGAAAGTTCACAAGGTTTTTCTCAACTTTACTGCGGGGGCCACCTCCAGACCTGGTATGGGATTGGGTATTCACCAAGATTCTCTCAAGGAGTCATGCAAACAATCGTAGGAGGAGAAGAAACGAGGTAGGAAATCCACTCAACAACTAATCAAAGAGGTAGGTATCTTTATGGTCCACTCGGCCCAGATCAACCTGATCTCAGAGAGTTTCTTTCCCATCCTCCCCCCATCGTCCTCATGAAGATCATCTCTTGGAATATTAGGGGCTTAAATGGAAGAAGCAAGCAAAGACTTCTTTGAAATCGTATAATAGACGAGAATCTAGACATTCTTTTTCTACTAGAAATCAAGTGTGAAGGCATGGAGGCAGATCACATTCTGGCTCGATGTTGGAGACAAGCACACTTTGTTCATACCGATTCCAAAGGATTTGTAGGTGGCTTAGCCATCCTATGGAATCCTGCCACAATAATATTAGAAAACCTTTTTACCACCAGATGGACAATCTCTACAAAATATTGTGCCATAGGTTCAGACAAGGGGGGGATCATTACGAATGTTTATGGTCCACATCTCCAATCAGAAAAACATTCTTTCTTGAAAAGTTTGGAAGGCCCGGGTGGGATTACTGAGGCCAAAGATGGATTCTCAGAGGTGACTTCAACAATATCCTATCTCTAGATGAAAAAAAAGGAGGTGTCCGCAAGTTGGAGGGGGATAGTGAAGGCTTTAAATCCCTTATCGACACCCTTAGGTTGATAGATATGGAGAACATCAATGGCAACTTCACCTGGTCCAACCAAAGATCAGGAACTCAACACATTGCCTTCCGCCTTGACCGATTCCTCATTTCAGAACCCCTAATGATGGATGGGTTCTTGATGGAAGCCAACATTCTATCTGTGGCAGGTTCAAATCACTGGCCCATCTAGCTATGGCTAGACATCACAAGTACTCTGCGTCGCAAGCCTTTTCGATTTGAAATTTTTTGGTTAACCCATCCATATTTTCAAGAAAACGTTCAACAATGGTGGTCAAATGCAACCATATCTCATGGGACATTGATGTATAGATTTCAACAGAAACTGAAAAACTTCGAGCAACACCTAAAGGACTGGAATAATTTGGAAATATCTTCCAAGCCCAACGAGATCTCGAGCAACAAATGAGGAATATTCAACAGGAGATCATCATCCATGGGAATACAAAGCAACTACAAGAAGCAGAGGCTCATATCAAACTATAGGTGGAGGACATATATGCTCATGAAGAAACCTTGTGGTGTTAGAAGTATTGAGTCCAATGGCTCAAAGAGGGGGAAAAATACAAAATTATTTCATAGATCTATGATCTAGAGAAGACACATTAATCACATTACTAAGCTCGAGGATGCTCAAGGCTAGGCAATTACTTCTCATGCAGCCATTGAGCAAGAACTAGTAAGTTTTTATCAATATCTTCCCTTTGAACCTATGATGGATCGATCTGAATCCATTGACAAGATCATTCGACATATCCCTTCTCTGCTTATCATTGAAAAAAAAAGATTGCCCTCATGAGACCAGTCACGTTGGAGGAAGTGGATCTGGTAATAAAGGAGATGCCAGTTGGAAAAGGTTTGGGCCCTGACGGTTTCACAACCGATTTCTTCCATCATTGCTGGCACCTTGTTTCGGAAGAAGTTTGGCAGATAATTGAAGATTCCAGATGCTTGGGACAGGTACTCCTCGCTCTCAACACCACCATCATCACATTGATCCCTAAAGAGGAGCTCGTTACACATCCCAAACAATTAAGGCCCATTGCGCTATGCAATGTCATCTACAAGATCATCACCAAGGTAATTACCCTAAGACTCAAACCCATTCTCCCTTTTATTATCTCTCATGAACAATCTAGGTATGTAGAGGGACGCCAAATAATGGATAGTGTCATTTTGTCCCACGAGGTCGTACATTCTCTGAAATCCACTAGCATACTGGCCATGCTCATCAAATTGGATCTTTCCAAATCCTTTGACAAGCTCAGCTGGAAATATATGAGTTCCCTTCTCTTGGCAATTAGCTTTGATGCTGAATGGGTTAATTGGATCATGAATCTCACTTCTTCTTCTTTTTTATCTATTTGATCAACGATGTCCCATCCAATCCCTTCTCCCCCCTCCCGAGGTATCTGTCAGGGAGACCCCCTTTCTCCTTTTCTCTTTGTTACCATGGCGGAGGGTTTAAGCTGCTCCATCAAAGCTGCCATTGAAGAAGGATCCCTGAAGGATTTTACTCTGCATGGTTTGAACCCTCCCATCTATTACAGTCAATTTGTTGATGACACCATGATGATGGGATCCCTCACTGCTCGTGAAGCTCGTCGCATCCTTGAGATCCTCAACGACTTCAGTGAGGCCTCTGGCACTTCCATCAACACTAAAAAGTCCCAAATCTTTTTTTTTAACACCCCTTGGGTTGTCCAAACCTACATCAAGAGGATTCTGGGCTTTAGTCAAAGCTCCCTTCCGTCCAAAGATTTGGGTGTCCCTCTCATCGATAATGCACTTAGAAATAGTTCTTGGGAGGGCCTTCTTGCTTCCCTAGAGAAAAGGCTAAATTCCTAGACCTTTCAAACCTTAAATCTTGCAGGTCGTCTGGTTCTCCTCAAGTTTGTCCTTCAAGCTATTCCTATCTTTTTAGAACTTGCAGCCCCTAAATCTTGTTAAAGTTTAAGCTATTATAAGGTTTCTTTTCAATTTACTAGATAACCATAGCATAGATAGGATTGCTGAGAGAAACACAATCACAAGATACACAATATTTATCCTGGGAAACCCTCATGGGGAAGAAAACCCAGTAAAAACTTCCTTAATATAGATAGCCAATACAATGCCAAGACAATAAACCAAATACTAGAGAATATTCTCTCCTAAGCAATGCGCCTCTCTCTCTTCCTTCTTCTCCAACTGCAACTACCAAACTTGTGCTCTAGATAATCGAATGAGTGAGTGAACAAATGAGTCACCGACTTCCTTTATTTATACAAACTGGAAGGTGCTGAAAATGTGTCTCTTCGCTGGGAAGGGCTGACTTGTCTTCTGAGTGGTTAAAACCACTTTAAATTGCCTGGGGGTCGACTTCTTAATTTGCATAATACAATTAGGGTTTGACCAATCTGCAAAAGGGGATTTGGTCAATTACAATGACTGACATGATCAATCCACAAAAGGGGATTGATCTAATGAATAATAAATGAATAATAAATAGAATACTCTTTGCAGTTACAATATTTCAACACTCCCCCTTAACAAGAAGGATATTCTACAACATCATCGGGAGAGCGAGAGAGGGCAACAACATCAACAACATCTAGAACATTGACTGACATATCTATAAATCATCAGAATTTTTTCTCATCATCAATATCATCATTCACAGCAAGGAGTTGGAATGGCATCATCATCATCTGCATCAACATGGATTAGTATAACACTAACACATCATCAATAACAACATAAGGGTGATACAACATCAACAACAACAATATCACGTCACAAAGGCTGGAGAATCATCAACAACAACACCATCACAACACGAAGGTTGGAGTATCATCAACATCAACACTAGGATGGAAATTTTTAGCATGAAGCTGGCATCTCAACAACATCAACACGAGGCTGGAAATCTTCAACACGAAGCTGGCATCACAACAACATCAACATGAGGTTGTAAATCTTCAGCACAAAGATGACATCACAACATCAACACAAAGCTGAAAATCTTCAACACGAGGCTGACATCAACAACATCAACACGAATATGGAAATCTTCAGCACTAGGCTGGCATCAACAACATCAACACGAAGATGGAAATCTTAAGCACGAGGCTGGGATTAACAACATCAACACGAAGCTGGAAATATTTAGCACTATGTTGGCATCAACACTACTCCCCCTTTCGAGGGAGGTCCTTTCGGACTACACCAAGCTTATCTCGAAAGTGCTCAAACTTTACATGAGATAGAGGCTTGGTCAACACATCAACAACCTGTTCATCTGTGCTAACATACTGGAGCTTTATGGCTCCTCTCTCCACCATATCAGTGATGTAATGATATTGGATCTCTATGTGTTTTGAATTGTCACGAAACACATGGTTCTCTATCATCTTTATGCATCTCTGGTTATCACATGGGATCATGGTTGATTCCATCTTTAGATCAAATAGACCTGTCAACAACTTTCGAAGCCATATGGTTTAACAACTGGCGGAACATGCAACAATGTATTATGCTTCTGCCGTGTTGAGAGAAATGATTGATTGCTTCCTACTCTTCCATGAGATCATGGCTGACCCCAGACTGAAACAACATCCTGAAGTGCTCTTTATGTCAGAGATACTTCCAACCCAATTTGAATCGGTATAACCACTCATTCTGAAGTCACGATCTCCATTATAACTGACACCACAATCTAATGTACCCTTAAGGTACCTCATCACATGTTTTGCAACAACCAGGTGAACACGTCTGGGCTCTACCAGAAAATGACTCAAGGTGTTCACATCAAAACATATATCTGGCCCGGTGTTCGTCAAATACATCAATGATCCAAGGATATGTCTGTACAACGTAGCATCAATCAATTCTGACGAAGTGTCAACCGGGAGCTTCAACTTTGTTTCCAAGGGTGTATTCATGGACTTGAACTCCAACATATCAAATCTCTTCAGTATTTCAACTGCATACTTCCCTTGGTTAAGGAAGATCGTCTCTGGGCTCTGCCAGATCTCAAGACCTAAGAAATAATGCATTAGGCCAAGGTTGTCATCTCAAATTATGTAGTGAGCTTCTTCTTACAATCAATGATGAGATTTTCTTCTCCAGTTAAGAATAAGTCATCCACATACATCAACAGTATAACAAGCTCATCATTCATAACCTTGAAGTAAAGGTTAGAGTCAACTTTACTCTTGGTAAAGCCCAAGCTCGTCAGGAAACTGTCAATCCTTCCATACCAAGCTCTGGGAGCTTGCTTCAATCCGTACAGAGCCTTCTTGAACTTGTAGACATGAGTCTTCATGTCTTCAACTTCAAACCCTTGAGGTTGTTCTATATACACTTCTTCTTCAATGACACCATTCAAGAAAGAGGTTTTCACGTCCATCTGGTGTAACTTCCACTTCATCTTGGTTGCAAGAGCTATGATGGTTCTGATTGAAGTGTATCTGTCTACATGAACAAATGTCTCTTCATAGTCAATGCCTTCCTTTTGAGAAAATCCACGAGCAACAAACCTTGCTTTGTATTTCTCAATACTTCCATCAAAAACATGTTTTATTTTGAAAAGCCATTTGAAAGATACCACATCCTTACTCTTTGGTCTGGGAACTATTTCCCATACATCATTATTTATAATGGATTGGTATTCTTCTGTCATGGAATCTGCCCATTCTTTCTTCTGAATAACTTCTTCAAAGCAAGTAGGCTCCTTCTCTAAGAGATCACACATCAAAGCCATATAATTGGAGAATGGTTGGGTTTCTTCACTTGTCTCATGGTTCCTTCGGGGGCACCATACTTCTCTCCATCTTGAATAAGTTCCCTTGCCCAGGCTAGCTTTCTCTTGTGGGAGATCATCATCTGGGAAGGTTCTTGAGATTATATTATGTCACGATCTTCTATAATCTCCTCATTAGGGGAAGTTACGACTTCCATCACTGGTTCTGCAACTCTGGGAGCCACATGTTCTTCTTCATATACTTCTTCAAGTTGGCATATTCTTGATTTCTTGAGTGCTGCATATTCATCAAAGGTTACATCCCTACTGATCTCAATATGATGGTAACCTGGTATATAAACTCTGAAGGCCTTGGAGACCTCACAGTATCCAACAAATATTCCCTTCTTTCTTGAAGGGTCCAACTTGGTTCTCTTCTCTTTCAGAATGTGTACAAATACAGGGCAGCCAAATATTTTGAGATGGCTTACCTCTGGGTTCTTTCCAGAGAACATCTCTTCAGGGGTTTTGAACCCAAGTGCACTATGGGACAATCGTTTTTGTACATACACTGCTGTTCTATCTGCTTTTGCCCATAAGTGCTTTGGAAGATCTTGATCATGGATCATGGTCTTCAATGCTTCCATTATAGTTTTGTTCTTTCTTTCCGCTACACCATTTTGTTGAGGATTTTAGGGAGTGGTGAGCCCCCTCTTGATCCCGGTATCTTTGCAAAAGTTTTCAAACTCTTTTGAGGTGTATTGTCCTCCATTATCTGACTTGAGTATCTTGATCTTTCTTTCAGAAAGATTCTCCATCAAGGCTTTGAATTCCTTGAATTTACTGAACACTTCATCTTTTGATTTCAAAAAGTAAACCCAAGTTTTATGAGAATAGTCATCAATAAAAGATACATAGTATACATACCCATTGATGGAGGTTGATGTCATTGGGCCACATACATCTGAGTGAATGAGCTCTAGTACTCCTTCTGCTTTACTATTTCTCTTCGAGAAGGGGTTCTCGATGTTCTTTCCTTGTGCACATCCATTGCACACACCTTCATGGTCAACCTTGAATTTTGATAGACCTATGATTGCCTTGCTTACATATGGTAATTCTTTGTAGTTGACGTGGACAAATCCTCTATGCCAAAGTTCACATGGATTCTCAATGGAGTGGGTCAAAGATGCTTCTCATTGACCTTTTAGCTTATACAATCCACCTTCTTGTTTTCCAATAACAATTGCTTCTTCCATGGTTTTTCCTTTGGGCCACATAAGAACTTCTCCATATGTGAAGGCAACTCTGAAACCTTTCTTCTTTAAAGCTGAAATAGAAAGTAAGTTCTTTGGAAAACCTGGTACATACATCCTTCATCTTCATTGGGGTCCCTGAATCAAGTTTGTAATTTGATTCTCCTACTCCTTTGATAGGGTATTGATAGTCATCTCCAAGTGTAACTTTCTAGAGAAACTTCTTTTATGTAAGGAAAGAGAGAATGTCTCTTTGACCTGTCATGTGCTTGAAAGCACCACTATCTATGAGACAAGTGTCCTCACCAGGTGACACTGATCCTGAGAGGGCAAAGATTAAGACATAGTCTTCAATCTGTTCTTTTATCATCTTTGTGGGTGGCTCTTCATCTTCAAGTGCATGTGCATGGTGCCTCTTGTTTCTCTTCTTGTATTCTTCTCGTCTAGCTGGACAATTCTTAGCAATATGTCCCATCTTGTCACAATGGTAACATTGGTAGGATGAGAAATCTTTTTCTCTTCTTTGACCTTTCTGAAACTTCTGGAATCTCATTGGAGGGTGAGATTCTTTATGTATGAATTTGTTTTGGGGGTGAGACTCCTTATGAGTTTCTTTTTGGAAGTAAGACCTCTTTCTTCCTCCTTTAGTATGAGTAGCTAGGGCTTGATCTTCATCTCTTGATAACAACGCTTCTCGGTTAGCTACTCTTGCTTCTTCTTGAACACATTCTTCCCAAAGACTATCAAATTGTAGTTTCTCATTTCTGGCACAAATAGTTTGGATGAATGCATCCCAAGGTCTTGTGAGACCATTAAGGGGTGTCATTATAAGTTCGTTTTCATCTATAATATCTTCAATTTCTTCTAGCTGTTCTTTGAATTGTGATATTCTGGAGAAATATTCTTGAATTGTTTCTCTTTTCTGCATCCTTGTATTTTTGAGTTGAGTTCTTAGATTCATCTTTCGATTGATGTTCTTTCCTTCATATAATTTGGTTAGGGCATCAAACATTTCTTTTGGAGTCTTCTTTGAAGCCACTTGAGGAATCAAGTGATCTTTAATAGAATCTGCAATGATTCTTTTGGCCCTAATTGTGTCCTTTTGGTTTTGTGCTTTAGCTGCAGCATCGTCAGGTTCTGGTGCATTTTCTTTAATGAATCTTGCTAGGTAATTTTCTTCAAGAATGAGTGCAATCCTATACTTCCAGGCACAAAAGTTTTCCACACCTTCTAGCTTGTCAACAAGCTTAGTGCTTGTAGACATCTTTTCCCTGGAGCTAGGAAAATGACCAAAACTTGAAAATGCTCAGAATTTAATTTTGAACTTACCAGGAGGTGCACTTGGTTGAGGCGAGTAGCCTGGTGTAGTTAGATTTCAGAAAATCCAAAATTTTCCCCTTCAAACTTGACCAACGAATTTCTGGACTGGTACTTCTGGTTTTCTGGTACTTCTGGTTTCTTGGTACTTCTGGTTTTTTGGTACTTCTGGTACTGGTGAAAACTAGAGTTTCACTTTAAAGGTGTGCTGAAGGTGTCAATGAGTTCCCTAGGCTAGGGCACACTTTTCTAGATGATCTTTGGGTCGAAATCCCTCTTCAATAAAAGCCCTAATTTTCTTGTACGACAACAATGACGTTTTTATTTACCTAGTGAAAGATGCTCTCTTCATGTTAGCTCTGAAACCATGTTAAGGTTTAATATATTATTAAGTTTATTTTCAATTTACTAGATAACCATAGCATAGATATGATCACCGAGAGAAACACAATCACAAGATACACAACATTTATCCTAGGAAACCCTCATGGGGAAGAAAACCCAACAAAAACTTCCTTAATATAGATAGCCAATACAATGCTAAGACAATAAACCAAACACTAGAGAATATCCTCTCCTAAGCAATGCACCTCTCTCTCTTCCTTCTTCTCCAACTGCAGTGACCAAACTTACACTCTGGATAATTGAATGAGTGAGTGAGCAAATGAGGAGTTGGCTTCCTTTATTTATACAAATTGGCAGGTGCTGAAAAGGTGTCTTTTCATTGGGCAAGGCTGACTTGTCTTCTGAGTGGTTAAAACCACTTTAAACTGCTTGGGGGCCGACTTCTTAATTTTTATAATACAATTAGGGTTTGACCAATCCGCAAAAGGGGATTTGGTCAATTACAATGCCCGACATGATCAATCCACAAAAGGGGATTGATCTAATGAATAATAAATCAATAATAAAT
>SNQJ01S0020840.1:62577-78452 GCA_010110895.2 Picea sitchensis
CCTTCATGTTTAATCAATTCTGTCAGGGGCACAGGGATTCTGATTTTTTGAATTTCATGCTCGAAATTAAAAGAAGACGAGAGCTTTGGGATTTCTCTTATTTTGGGAACATGACTCTGAACTATGGGAGAGGGGAATTGAGTCTTCTTACCTCTGTGACTGTCCGCTACCTCATTAGCAGGCTTCTCTGATCTAGCGGACCGCTCAGGAACATCAGGTGCTGTTGTCCTTTTTTTAGACCTCAGATCATATTTGCCTTAGCTGCCACTAGCCTTGTCTCCCTTGCTCAATTCATTTAGCTGACTGTCCATGAGAGACTCTTCGTACGCTGATTGAGTGAGATGAGGGAAAGGAGGCGTGTCTCCGAAGCAATGGATTTCAGGATCAAGTTCCTCTGCTCCTTCTTGTTCCTCCTCGGCCACAAAATTGTTTTGAAAAGGGGCCTGAATTTTCTGGTCATCTCTGTCTCTTCCCCTTTCTCTCTGCATAGTCGGGGGAGTTATATTGTTTGGCCTCTTGAAACCTCCTTTGTTTTCGGCGTTTTTAGAGCCCCTGTATGCTTGTCTTCCCTCCACCTTCATTTTCTCCATCTATGCAGACAGAGACTTCACCAGCTTGGTCAATTCGTCCACTTGAGGGTGGGGCACCGACGTGACATAAGTTGAGGCTTCAGATCTTCCCTTTCTCATGTCTGTGTCAACCTTGTTCCTCAGTCTGTCAGTTGCTAATACATTAGATTCCACCTCTATGGCTGCATCTTGCATTTGAGCTAAGGAGGTGGCTCTTCTTTCTCTTAATAAGAGATAGAAATTGGGACGAAACGCACTAGCATAAGAAATTTTGGCTGAGGCTTCTGAGGGATTTATTTCAGCAGGAATCTTATTATACATCTTATTGAATCTTTTGGAGAAGTCGGAGATGGACTCTCCTTCCATCTTCTTCTGAGACCCGAACTCTGTCATGTAATACATGAAATCTTTTCTATCTCCTCACTGCCTCAGGAAAGCACTATCTAGAGCTTCAATCCCAGCAATAGATCCTGGAGCCAATCCCCTAAACCATTTCTTCACCTCGCCATCCAGGCTCTGGATGAAGACTCTCATCCAGACATCTTCATTTTCAATGTTGAGGTTGTCTGCGTAACTATAGAAAGCAACCAAGTGATCCTCCGCAGTTACGTCCCCTTCCCCGGTGAACTTGGGCATGTATTTCAAGTAATCTCCAGCAGGGAGAGGATTCATAGGATGGGGTAGAACTAAGGGAACATATCTGGCAACGACTATGGCGTCCATTCTATTCAGAGGGGGATTAGCACCAGCCATAGGAATATTAGGTGGAGGAGAACTGGGAGGAGAAGGAGTTTGAGAAGGGGCTATTGGGAATGAGTCTCGAAGCAGAGTGGGGAACAAGAGGGGATTTAAGGAGAAGGCTAACGAGCTCAAGTCAGCAGGTGCTTCTCTTTGCACAGGAATAGTAAAGATAGGAGTGGGAAAATCTTCTGTGGTCCCGGTTCTACGCCAAGTTACAGTTTCAGGGGAGAGGGGAGTGACAAGGTCTCGTCCCTCCGGTCCCAGACCAGGAGAGGAAAACTCAACAGGAACACTCCCGAAATTTAGGAAACGAGAAACTTCAAAAACAGGTCTGTCGAGAAACTGAGGAGGAGAAAAATGAGTTCCCACAGAAGGATATGGTGGATTACCTGGTTCGGTGGTGGACGCTTCTTCTTCAGAGGCCTTTCTCTTTCTCCGCACCGCCTCTGGATGTGCTTCAGGCGTAGCTAGAGGCAGCTGTGGATGAGACCGCGTATGCCTGCCTCTGAAAGCCACAATTAACACGGCAGGTTCACCACAGTGGATTCGTCACAATGGAGTCGCTAGGTGCACAGTAGCAATCTTCAAAGGCTCTGATACCCGATGCACCTTCAGGATCAGAGGCTCAATGTCGTTCAATCCTGGGGAAAATTTTCAACTTCGTTCCCGTCAACGGCGCCAGAAATGTTAGCGTCAGAAGTCGCTCCTGGATTGCTTGCAGGAGCAGAGCTCGACGCCCATCAGTTTTATGTCACGATTTGTTTAATGGGATGATCAGATGGGTGAAGACTCAAGAAAATATAGCGTTAACTCAGGAAACTGGGCCTGGTATGTAGAAAGCAAGGGAGGTCTTGATCCAACTTTCGTCAGTAAATGGATTAAAGGGTGGTAGATGGAAGACTTGAGAGAAGGGCGAGCAAGACTGCCTCAAGCAACAGGCCTTCGGCAGTTTGAGGATGAAAAACTCAGGAGCCAAGATCCTCTTGATCCAGGGCTTCAAGAAACTGAGGGGTGACTCGACTAAATCCTTCAATTCCAAGTCGTTCAGTGCTAAGAAAATCACAGGAACCGATTAGACACAATACAACTGTTACAGTGATCCAACCTTCATCATCCTATAACAGCTGCAACTCGACTGGATCCTCCAATTCCGAGTTGTTCTAACATAGTAAACAGAGAGATGAAAAAGAAGCTGACATCCATAAAGTAAGAAGTCTCAAATGCCTTATACATTAACCAGAGCGACCAACGCTTCACCAAAACTTTACAATCCAGAGCTTTTCTCCACCATCCCTCTCCTTCAAAATACAAAGACTCAGTCTATATACTTAGGAAAATTCACCTCACAGAGGCGTGTACAGTCACCCAAAGCTTGGTGTCCCTCCAGTCAAACTCGTACTGATATCTTTCTTTAAGCGCCACCTTAACTACGCATGACCCCTGTGAGGAGGGTAGCTGAGCCATTAAGTGCTGGGCTAGCGTGCGCAGACTTCTCTGTCGAGTCGAGGACTTCGGCATGGCTTCTTTGAAAAATTCGATACACAGGACCTCTTCGAGCAGACCACTTGCCAGACCCTCCATTCTCTATACTTAATGAATGAAAAGAGGTTTCAACCACCCGCTCTTGCCATCATTTACTCCAAGCGAGAAATAGTATTGAGGTCGGACCCGATGGTGCCTGGACATCGCGAGGATCCCCTCTGTAACTGAACTCGGCGCCTTTGGCCTTCTGTACACAAGTCCTTTCTTTCTCCAAGTGACCACGGGTTGTGACCACAGCGCTTTCGGCGTTCGCGAATGGGAAGGAGCTAATCCCTGCATTTAGAAATCGCGATGAGCGAAACGCCGAGACGACTCAGTTTGGTGCCACGCGTTCTTCTGAGATCTGACGGTCATGAAACTCACTCGACGATATTGTGGGCCCGGGTTCGAGACTCTCCCGACACCTCGCGCATCGGAATATAACAGAGCATCTCTTTGCGCCTTGGAGTCGCGATGGGCGAAACGCCGAGATGACTCTGTTTGCCGCTAGGTGTCCCCTTTGGATGGACGACTGAAAATGCTTCATGATACCGTGGGCCCCACTTTCGGCGCTTTCGACGCTATCGGGGTTTGGGGTTTCGAGATGTAGAACAACATGAAACTCTTGCCCCTCGAACTCACGAATGTCGAAACGTCGACGCGACTAGATCTTGCGCCACGCGTCCTTAGGATGAATGGACGAGGGGGCATTCGATATTTAAAAGGGAGCCGCCCTCGTTTACATGCTCGCTTGAAGTGACTTAGTGCTAGGACCATGGGCTCGACTCCAAAGGCGCTTTCGACATTTCGTCGATCGACGATCTCAACTGCAACGAATGGGAGGCTCCTTGTTTCCCGAAACTCTGATCCCCGATACACCGACTGGAAGCGACCTGTCTCAATTGGATCAGACGTCCCAGATTTGTCTTGAATTATTGGAGCTATGTCTCGCATTAACCTCGGGGCAACTTGGCAGCCCCGAAATCAGCTTTATAGGTGGATCTCGGTGGCCGTCAACAAAACTTTGCCCATTCGCTCGAATTGTAACTGAAAAGAGGTTCCTCCGTGCTGCGCTTGGGTGCTTCCCGGGCAATCCTGCAGACCTGTGTACCTTTGTGCCCCGATACTAAAATTGTTGCTAACAGACGTGAGTGAGAAGAGCTCTAGATGATTATCCGATGTAATAACGATCTGTTGAGTTAGGACGTGCCTGTGGCTGAGCACAAGGTGAACGTGAGAAATCCCAAAAGTGCTAGGCACATCATCATGTGAACATAAATGAAGATGATGTGATGGCCTCCTCTGAGCAACAGAGTTGACGAGAAGACTCCAGATGATTCTCCTGTTGGTGGCAGTGGGAAAACAGATATGTAGAGTGGACGTGCCTGTGGACGAGCACAAGTGAACGTGTGAAGACCTGGTTCATCTTTTTAATGCAGTGAATCAGGTCCATGGCATCCCTATGGATGTGCCCCTAGTGGATGAGCACTAGTGGGTGTATCAGATCCTTTGCTATATATTGTTCAAGAGTCAGACCTACGTGTAACCCTAGTTATTATGTAAAGGGTACAGGTCGGCCCCACCTTAATGTGTTTAATAATAAATGTAAAAGATAATTAATATTGATATTAATATTAATAATAATAATAATAATAATAATAATAATAATAAATTATATAGTGACTTAGAGAGGTCAGCCCTGTTGAGCCANTTGGTGGCAGTGGGAAAACAAATACGTAGAGTGGACGTGCCTGTGGACGAGCTACAAGTGAACGTGTGAAGACTTGGTTCATCTTTGTAATGCAGTGAATCAGGTCCATGGCATCCCTAAGGATGTGCCCCTAGTGGATGAGCACTAGTGGGTGTATCAGATCCTTTGCTATATATTGTTCAAGAGTCAGACCTACCTGTAACCCTAGTTATTATGTAAAGAGTACAGGTCGGCCCCACCTTAATGTGTTTAATAATAAATGTAAAAGATAATTAATATTGATATTAATAATAATAATAATAATAATAATAATAATAATAAAATTATATAGTGACTTAGAGAGGTCAGCCCTGTTGAGCCAATAGACGCTTTTGTTGAGTGGTCAAGTTTAATATAAGTAAGAGATGATTCTCCATTGTAGAATCATATCTTTCTCATGAGTTTGAAAATTTCAGCAAACACTTCTACTTGGCAAAAAGTGCGCACCTCTCTTGGGCGCTAGGGTTTCTAGGGCTTAAGCACCCTCTTGTGTGCTAAGTCATTCTTGGTGGTGAAAGGTCTTTCTCTTAAAGAATATAGCAAAGGATTTGGCTGAGTTTTTCTCCCTTGTTGAGAAGGGTTTCCCAGGATATATTTTGTGTACTTGTGCATGGTGTTTCTTCTTGTGATCTTGGTCGCTGCAACATTCTTATTTATGATTAATACATGATGAAAATGAAATGAACTACATGCTTAACCTAACTTATGAAAAATCAATAATGACATCCAACGAATATGCACATTGTTTCAGCTAACAGAGTCCGAGGTACCTGGCAGTACGGGCCTCAAGACATACGTGGGGGGGTTTGCGCTGTATCAACCATAAGATTTGGGCACTAATCACACTGGGTACTTGCAGCAGGGAGGTATGCGTCGAGAGCTGAAGTACAACATTGCCGGGGCCATCGTCCATTACTTTTGGTCCTTCCGAGTTATGAGGGCATTAACGTCTCTTCCCTTGTCGTTCAAAATGGAAATGATGGCTGAACGATATATTGCCTATCAAGAGAATGCGACTCCCTCTCGAGCTTGGCATTGCTTCTTTCACTGTTGGTTATGGAATAGTAGTCCCACTATGAAGTGCCAACGAGGGAGATCCAAACGGGGCAGGGGTTATCATAATCCTCCTAGCTGAAATACCACCAGTTCTTAAGGGGTTTGTACTAGAAGTAAGCGTCATAAGTCGACCAATTCTCTTAAGGCCTCGGCTTCCAGCAGTCAACAAAACAATGAACACTCCGCCAATTGTTGGGGATGCAAGATAGAATGGTTCGATCGAAGAGGTAACTCTTTGGTCTT
Organism: Picea sitchensis; assembly: GCA_010110895.2. Classification (NCBI taxonomy): domain Eukaryota; kingdom Viridiplantae; phylum Streptophyta; class Pinopsida; order Pinales; family Pinaceae; genus Picea; species Picea sitchensis. Next base: position 68,458 of record SNQJ01S0020840.1, read on the forward strand.
CGCTCCTAGTTGGTTTTCGGAATCGCCCTCTTCCTCCAGAATCTCTCATTCCCCTTCGGAAGGTTCAAAGAGACATGATGCGGGGGACCACTCATCTAGTTCACTCCACTCTTCTTCCGATGTGAACAGTCAACAAGTCTTTGATGCCTTGAGCATTCTCCAGCAATTGATTTTCGAAGTCCTAGTGAGGTAATCGGCCTCAAGTACAAAATTGAACTTCTGGATCATCATGTTTCCATGCTTGTGGCAATGCGAGACAATCCAGGTGCTCAAGAACCAGAGAACGACTTGTCAGCTCGGGATGCAACATATTTGCAAAGACCCATTCTCCTACCTTTGGGTTGCCATGATGATTTCTCGATTGAAGGCCAGGTTTAAATTTTCTGTCTAGATGTTTTGTTTTCTGTGGTTAGGATATCATTCCAGTTTTGCAGTTATGGCCAGTTCTCTGGCCTCGATATTACTCTCCACTTGTACTACTGGTGTAATCTTTTTTGGCCTTGCGAGGCAAAGTAAACTTGACATTGAGCTGGTGCCGAGTTTGTTTCCTTTTTTTGGCAACTCTGGCCCCAACAAAAACTTGTATGCCTGATATTGTTTTTCATTGCAGGTAATTTATAGAAACTTACTTTAAAAAACAATGGGCCAATCCGCTCCCTTTCCCCACATATACATGTATTCAGTAATATCATTTGTATTGTTTAAATTAAGCAAGATATAGAATATACTGTAAGGCCCACAATTTCCATACTTCGTCAAAGCCTTTATTTCACTGCAAGCCATTTTCTCTTAGCGAAGCGTATGTCTTGATGTGACGGTTCATCGAGATGTGCTGCATGACCATCAATTACTCTCTGTTCATCTGCCCCTCCGCCATCCATGCGTCAGATCCGACGACCATTGGTCTTAATTAATGACAATGAATTCGATCACATATTGAACATTTTTTGCTAAAACCATGTCATCCCAGAAAATGGTTATGGATTTGCAAGTGTGCTAGGGTCGACCTTGATAGGTTTGAGAATGTGAATGATGAGGGACAAGATTTTGTAGATTTCAACGTCTTAGCTGAATGAAAGAGGCAACAAAATGTTGGATCACAGGGCTTAAAAGATGAGGCTACTGTAAAGGAGGTCGAAAATTTAAATGAGATCAATGAACTTGCTGTAAAGGTGGAAAATTCAAACGAGAATGCCTGAAATTGCAATGAAGAAGGCCAAATTTTTTAATGAAAACAAAGATCAAACGAATAAAATGTTAATTATGCGGGGGCTAATATATCATTTTGACGAAACTGGAAATGATGAGTGACAAATGCATGATGGAGTCGAAATGAACAAAACCCTTGGAGAAGAGATTGAACGAATCGATGATGAATTGTGGAAGCAAGTGAACAGGGAAATGATAGATTGTTCAAATGAGTAACATTCATGATGATGAGAAGTTGTCTACTACATCAAATTGGTGTATGAGATTTACTTGTTTGTGGGACAAGGGATCCTTCTCCCATACATACATACATACCCTACCCACTCTGGATTTGAACTTGTAACCTCTTAAGAGAAAACACATGTTCTTAACCATTAGGCCCACTATACAATTATTATGATGATTTACAATGCCTAAACAATATGACACATAAAATACAAAAGACGAGAAAGTGGGTTTAAAACTTGATACTTAATACTTTTATGGTCTTGTCTTCTTGGTTTTCTCGAGAACTATTTGACGTCATGGGTTCCTGTCTTGAGAATTGAAGAACACTAATAAGATGGGGTGGATACATTTATTTCATGAAAAAGAAGGATCTGAATAGAAATATTAGACAAAGGTGAGATAAATCTCTTCTAATGGAAGTAAAAAAGAACCTGAGTTGTAGGCTTATATGTAGAACACAGGGATAGTGAGAGTGAAGTTGCTCAAAGCACGATTGTCTTTTGCACCTTGAATTAAGGGAAGTGGCCACATCATCGAAGGGATGGGGATAAGTTGCTATTACTCCAACACATGGAAGGCGTGGAATAAGTGATTCGTTATTGAATTCTATGACGAATACACACCACACTATCTTACAGAGATTCATTTGAAAAAGTGTCAAAACACTTTATATGCTAGGGACATTTCCTTCCCCTATGTATTAATGAAAATTACACTATCTAAGATATAGATTCATTTCAAAAAGTGTCACTTTATATGCTCGGGGACATCTCTTTTCCCAATGTATTAATAAATTTGAAAGAAGAAAGGGAAAAAATCTTCAAAAAAGAAATGGAGAAAAAGTCAAACTGGGAGAGGAGAAGATTTGAGAAGAGGGCTTACATTCTTGATAGAGTAGTCATCCTATGAGAAAGGAAAACCAAAAATAATTGAATATTCCTTTGATAGAGTAGTCATTCTATGAGTAAGGAAAAAATAAGTAAGTGAATATTCTATTCATTGACAAAATTGAGAGAGGAGAAGATTTAATAAGATGGTTTACATTTTTGACAAAGTAGTCATCCATCTTACTAGGAAGGAAAACCAAAAATAAGTGAATATTTCTTGACAAAAATTGGGAAGTGTGTATGAGAAAAGCATTGGAAAAACTAAAGATGGGGGATTCCCATTGTTTCACTGTTCAATTGCTACGTGTAAGGTCTTTTCTTTTTTCCCCATTCTCTTCTACTTGTGAGGTCTTCCAACTTCACTTAGAGATTTACTACTCCTATTGAGGAACCACAACTTGTATTTCCTCATCTGTTGTTATTTCATAGATCTTGGGGCACATTTGGAGCTTACAAGTGTTGACAACTAAGGGTTTCTCTGGGTTTGTTTTTTGGGGGTTCAACGACTTCATTACTCTAGTGTTTCTTCTCTGTATGAGGGTTTCAAGCTTGGTCACCTGAGTGCACAAACAATTATGCTAATGTGTTTCCTTTTTTTCGATTATAGAATTATTCAGTGATTTAGCTTCCTCACCTAGGGTTTTGTATGCTCTTGATGGAGGGCATTTTCAGTATAGTAAATTATGGAGTATTTGCTATAAATCCTTTATTATTTGATGAATGGGTATGTGTACCTAAGCCATTTGCTACCAAATTAGTGATATGCTCTTTTATCTTTCAACGTGTGCTTATTCTTNTGATGGAGGGCATTTTCAGTATAGTAAATTATGGAGTATTTGCTATAAATCCTTTATTATTTGATGAATGGGTATGTGTACCTAAGCCATTTGCTACCAAATTAGTGATATGCTCTTTTATCTTTCAACGTGTGCTTATTCTTTAATGCATTCTTCTTGACAACAATTGTGGTGGGATATTGAGACACCACTTCTTTTTCTCTATCTCCCTCTTTCCCTTCCCTTCCATGTTATTTCATTTCCTTTCACAAATATGAAGTGCACTAGTCCCTCTCGTCCTAATAGGGGGATATATTGTAGATTATACATTGTTTATATTTCGTGTCTGTATCTACTTTTCCTTTCAACAGAGTTATCGACTTGACGAGAACTGCGACCTCAAAAAGAAAACTCTAGCCCTAGAAACCCATATTTTTGGGTCAAAAACACCAAAATCAACCCTCATTTCTAAAAGTGGTGCTACATGTAGCATTTTTTTTTTTGTTTCAAAGTTAAAATTACCACCTTTTGCAATCATAGCCTTAATAATGTCATAATGTTAGTGATAAAAACCTTAAAATCAACCCCTGAATCAAAAAGTGGTGCTAACAATAGTACCATTTTTTTATAAAATTTTCGAGGTTAAAACTACAATTTTTTTGAAAAATATGGACTTTACAACCGATACTGTTGTAACCAAAATCATAAAATCAACTTCCGAATCGAAAAGTGATGCTCTCAATAACGCCCCCTCTTTTTGTTAGGGATAAAATTACAAGTTTTCTGAAATCATGGCCTTGACAACTAGTACCCTCAGAACCAAAATCTTAAAATCAACCCCCGAATCAAAAAGAGATTTTCGGGCTTAAAATTGCAACGTTTTAGAAACCATGACCCAAAAGCCTAGTATTGTTGCAAAAAATAAAAAAGACAATATATCGAAAAAAATGAGGGAAAAAACATCANAAAAAAAAAAAAAAAAAAAACAAATCATTTTTTCCCCTAATTTTTACTTATATTAGGGGAGGCTGGTATGCATGGTTGATGCACAATAGGGATACTTTGATAGGAGTGGAGACCCAGGATTTTGCTGCACAACTGCTTCAGGATGAAGCAAGACTTTGAGGGCGGGGGATATGTTGGAGGGGGCCTTAGGGGCCCTTCTTGTGAACGTAATCATATAATGTAAACTGCATTAGACATTAGAAGTGAATATATAAATGTATAAAGTAAATGGTGAGTGTGTAATATAGCTTAACGAATAGTTAGGTGATGGCAGTTGAAAGCACCCTAACCATTATATGATTGTATAAATACCCAAGAAGAATGAATGCAAATACGACTGGTCTAAACAAGCCACCTAGTCCCACCTGCTTGGGAACCTGGATTAGAGGAATTCAGGGAATACATTGGAATGGATCTTGCATACCTGACTCACCCACTCAATAACTAATGACCACCAAAGAATATCTTTCTCGCTAGCGTAGCGCTGAGCATAAAAAAACCAACCCGAACCTGAACCTCTCCTCTCCCTTCATCGTCGAGAGTCTGTCATGGGCCTTTCCCTCTTCCAGAAAAGAAGATCGAGTGGTTTCTATACTTGCTATATGAGCAGTTTCTCTACCATAGTTTTGGGACTGGTCGAGTTTCTTAATTTTTTTCTTTTTTACAATTTTTTTTGTAACGATATTGGGTTTTCAGGCATGGTTTCTAAAATGTTACAATTTTAGGCCTGAAAAAAAGAGAGGGTGCTAATGATAGTGGCTCTTTTCGATTCGAGGGTTGGTCTTAAGATTTTGGTTTGAAGGGTATTGGTTGTCAAGGCCATGATTTCATATTACTTCCAATTTTATCCCTAAAAAACAGAGGGTGCTAATGGGAGCACCACTTTTCAATGGTTACAATAGTAACGGTTGTCAAATCTAGAGGTTTAAAAAAAGTTGTAGTTTTAACATCGAAAATAAAAAATGGTGCTTCTATTAGCACCACTTTTTGATTTAGGGGTTAATTTTAAGGTTTTTGTCAACAACATTACAATGCTGTTAAGGCCATGGTTGCAAAAGATGGTTATTTTAACCTCGAAAAAAAAAAAGCTGCTACCGGTAACACCTCTTTCCGAAACGACCGTAAAATTAACCACTAAATGCGACCACTAAAAAAATGAGAACTATGGAGTGTTCTTGTCAAGTTGTAACTATGTTTTTCAGTTCGTCTCTTTTAATGACCATTGATCTTTTTGAAAATCATATTTGTAGTCATTATTAGTGCCTAAACCTTCAATGTTTTATCTTTTGATGCACTGCTTCCATAAGAACTAGGGAGTACCACCTTATAAAAAACGAATGGGAGTTCCTCTTCTCAAGGTCTCCTAGCACCGCTGATGGATTTCCTCATGCGATCTTGAGTCATGATTTTTATTTTATTAATTTAGTTTGCATGAAAAAAATTCTCATCTACACTCCCTATTATTACTTTTGAAAGTGCCATTGGAGAACAAAGTGTGTTGGAGTCGAGATATCATCTAATGAGGAAATTCTATTCCTTAGATATATTTTCCACATTTTGTCTCCAGAGGACTTGGTAAAGGTTTTCATATTGCAATTGGGAGGGAGAGGTAGAAGGGAGTGAAGCCAAACATTTTATGGGGTCGAGTAATCTACCTCTTGCACCATTGAGAGTCCATTGTAGAAAATTGCCTCATCAAGGAGTCACCTTGCTTCCTCTATGACTTTTCCTGGCTCTAGGTTCTTATCCTAGAAGAAGTAATGATTTCTTGCCTGCCAAATCTTCCATAAGAGGAATTTGCGAAGCATCGGCTAGGCTCTTGCCAACAAGGATTTCTTGGTTAAGTTCCTTGGGTAGGATTTTTCCCATGTTTGTAGCATTTGCTTCCAGCCCTTGGGAACCACCACTGGCACAACTAACTCTTCGAAGGCTAGACTCCATACTTCTTTGGTAAATTCACATTCTAAAAAAAGGTGTTGCGTCGATTCTCTAGCTACCTTGCAGAGAGCATATATATGGTGGGGCCATGGATTCCTCGTTGAAGAGGTGGCATATTAGCGAGCCTTTGGAGTTAGAGAGTGGGAGATCTAAGGAGAAAAATCTTGAGCTACACACATAGTTTTTGAGAAGGACCTCTTTCCACCATTCTATTTTCCTAGTGACAAGTCTCAACAACAGCTTTCCCCCTAGGGTTTGGTTTTGGATAGTTGGGTGTCTTATTGCAAGGCCGCCTCAATTGAATGGGGCCCTAATCATCTTCTAATAGACCAAATGATTTTTTTTTAGTGGCTTTGCCTCCTTGCCATACATTATGATCCCTTTACCAACTTCCCACACAATAATTGTAGGGGCAAGCCATGGCGAACACAAATACATGGAAAGGGAGGAGAGGATGGATTTAATGAGAAATAATCTTCCATGGGGATTAAGCCACTAAGAGTACAAACTGATCATTTTGGATGTGATCTTCTAAAGGACATGGAGCCAATTTGAAGATGTCGTTCCCTTTTGGGCAATAGGGATGCCAAGGTAGTTAAACGACCTATAGTGAGCTTCAAGCAAGAATTCTAGGATACAAGATATTATGGCCAATGTTCTTGCTCGGGTGTGCAATCCATAGATATTCTTTTTCATTTTACTAATGAGAATCCCCGATGCATTTAGAAATACCTCTAGAATTTGCTTGAATATGAGGGCGATGGTGGTAGAGGCGCTGCTAATGAGAAGTGTGTCATTAACGAATTAGGAATGATTTATTTCTTTGAACCCTTGGATAATGTTTGGGAAGAAATATCATAGGTGAGCCTTCTCCGAAGGTCAACCGAGTGTCTTTTCCTTAAGGATGCATAACATCAGGGATAACGTGTATCCTTGACGAAGACTCTTTATCCCTTGGAAAAAGGAGTTGATTGCCCGTTGACAAGAGGTGCAATCCAACTGTGGTCAATATCAACCATAATCCAATCTATAAAGTCTTTTGAGAACCAAAAATTTCTTAGAACTACAAATATACACCATATTCCCAAATTGAAGTCATTGGCCATGCCTAAATTTATGATCATGCCTTTCTCTTGAGACAAATGCTAGAATGTATGGATTCTGCACTACAACGACATTGTTTGTGTTCCGCCTCCCCTTAACGAAACTCCCTTGTTCTTTCAAGATTAGGTTTGGAAGAAGGTGACCAAGGCATTTACAAAGGACCTTCATGAGGATCGTGCATACATTGTGCAATGTTCCTTTCCTTGGAAATAAGAGCAAGGAATGAGGATTTTATGCACCCCCCTAGCCTCAAATTTCTTTGGGTTACTTATAGTATTCTGCAAAGGTCATCTTTGATTATAGGCCAACAAGTGTGATAGAAGTGAGTGGTGAATCCGTATATAGTCTTGGTGCTTTGATTGGCTCCATAATTCAAGTGGTTTTTTCAATTTCTTCCTCTGAGATTGCTTGCATTGGTGTTTGGTTATTTGAATTTTCCACTAGCATAGGAATGTTGTGTAGCATGTAATCCCAGACTTCCCGAGTTGGAGGCGCACCTTCAATATACAGAGCTTTGAAATGTTCATGGGTTTCATCTAATAATTTATCAAACTAGGAAACTTTGGTGCCATTTGCAAGTGCGACTTCCGAAACATGATTTTGAATTGTTTAAGCACGAGTTCATGTATGAAATAATTTAGTGCTTTTATCTCTACTTTTGAGCTACATTTGCAAGATCTCAACCTCCCATATGCTTCCTAGTTTATTTCAAATGTGAGAACTCTCTCAGCTAGATCTTTCTCTTTGCAAGGATTTAGTGGTTGTTGTACCCTCCAATACTAGTTGGATTTCCTTTCGATGGGGTTGGCATACTTCTCCATCCTTGGATGATGGGGTGGAGTATTTGGCCCACTCCTTGAGACACTGCTTGGTTTAATTTTCCTTTCCCAAATGAAGAAGTTGGAGATAGGGTAGTCCTAGGGATTTTGAATGATGTCCCACACTTTCCTATGTTGCAGAGACAAGGGATTGAATTTGAAAGGAATGGAACTGTAGGTCTCACTTGTAGCCATTATTAAGGAGTTTGGATTGCGGTTCAGTATAGTGGATGGGATTATGGTAATTTAGATATTCTCGATGAGGTAGGAACTCTACATGAGAAATCAATCTAGCTTCTTAGATATATGGCTTGGGCAACACTTTTATTAGTCCAAGTGAATTTGGATTTTTAAACTTTGGGTCAAAGAGGTTCCAATCTGCAAAGAGGCCATCCATTAGGTCTCTAATGGGGTATATTATAAACACCCCTCTTCATTTTTTATATGGAGATAGGAACAGGGTCAAGTCTTTGCCAAGGATCCTATACTCCACTAGAATTGAGACCCTGAAGGCCTTGAGGGAATTCCAATAGGGTTTCTTCTCATGATAATTGAGGGGGAAATAGATGTTGAATAAATAGAGTTGGTTCCCCGAATATTTGTCAAGTATAAGAGTGGAAATCCAACATTGAGTTTGTCGGGTTTGGATGAGGTCTGAAATTTCGGAGTTACAAATGACACTAATACCCCTAGAAGCATCATGAGCACTAGCACACATTGCATGACTAAGTTTCCAAATACTTTTGGGAATATTGTACAGACTAATATCTTCTATTTTGGTTCCATGAAGAAGGATTACTGATGGTTGTTCAACACAAACCAAGGTTCTCACACAATCTTGCTTTTATTTGTTATGCAAGCCACTACAATTCCAAGAGATGTATTTCATTTATTGGGGTGGATTTTTTTTTCATTGATTTCAGATACGATTGGGAGTGGTTTAATCCCCCAATGCCTATTTGAGTTCACTTATTCTTCTCTTTTGTCCTTGTTTGGTCTCTATCAATGTTTCTTATGGGAATTGTGTAGTACCCATGCTATGTTAGCCAAAAACATGACAAAACAAAACTACATTTTTTTTTGTTTGATTTAAAATGCTGAATCGACAATGCGTATTCAACATTACCTTTTGTCATGGGTTTGAATCCAATGGTTACCACTATAAACCCTATTCCTTGTCACGAGTTTGAATCCAAGGGTTACCACTATAAGCCTTGTTCCTTGTCATGAAATTTGGGGTTTTCGGGATGGGAACAAACGAGGGTCCATCAACAAACACTCAATGAAGATCAATTGCACTACTCGCCCTCCCTATAATTTTTTTAAGAAAACCAAATGATGAAACAACAAGCCATTACAAAACTTCTTTCAAACTAAATTAGCCAATAGGCACAATGAATATATGTTGTCATTAACAACTGGATAATTACAAATCCAATCTTTGCATTCCTCATGCAACTTCACATTTACAACTTGTTATCACAAAATCTAGCACTTGTGAAAAGCCTTCACAAGGTGTTTGACTAGTGTAACATATGGAAGTATTTTCCATTGTGACCTAAGCAAGTACTTCCCTCGTTTTAGTGAAGGATGGAGATCCAAAACAAGGGAGACTTCCCTAGCAACCTCAAATGATCCTATAGCAAGATAATGTTGATATTATGGTAGTTGCGAGAGGTATTAACTTCTACATGTAACCTTTGACGAGTCTAGTATTGATTAATTAGGTTGGTTGTCATTGATGTCAACCCTTGAAGAAAGTCCAGTAGTGAATTCCGGTAGCACAAAGGTTTGGGTAATGGACCCAAGTTTGTTTGATGGATAATGGTATGAGTTTTGATATATTTTCAAATAAAACTATTCTAGATGGATAATACATGTCATGCCATTTCTGGTGGTATGTGGAACGTCACATAACTCCTCACGGTTAGAGAGTTATGGCCATGTGAAGTTGGAGAACCCTCATGAGTCATCTAGAAGCCCCAAAAGGTCAAAGTAGTCAAAGTGTTTGCAAAGAATAAATTATTTAA
>SNQJ01S0020840.1:84055-101307 GCA_010110895.2 Picea sitchensis
AACACAAGTGACAAAGCTCGTGGCGTATTAGGTGACCTAATTTTCTATCAAATAGACTGACAGGCGTGCTGTTAAGTGATCAAATCATCGGAAATTTCTTCGCAACAAGCATCCAAGAATCCAGACAGAAATTTTAACGAGTTCTACAGTGACCCAATATCAATGTAAGGTCAAACAATACCCTTAGGACTTAGGTCTTTCTGTATTACCGGATTCGGACAACTAGAAAAAGGGTTGTTGCTCCTCGACATGTTTCAACTATTTACCAAACAAATTTGATAATTTATATGCCCGCGGATATCAGAATGAAGAAAAAGGAAACATACATCAAGGGGAGGAGGACGCTGTGTGTGGACAGGTCGGTCGTTCCGACGATTTCTTCGACGGCGCCTCTTATCAGCATTGCACAACATTGTTGTCGGCATAATATATTTTGACAGTCGGTAATAAGGCTGATCCTCTTCCAAAAATTATTGGATCTGTCAAAAACAAAATCACCAAATTATTACTATAAGCAGCTCTGCAATTTTTCCCTCTGGTTTTGTTAAATTGGCCTTGTTTACAATGAATACCGTGCAATAAACAGTTGAACAGAATCGGAAGAATCGAGCGCCGTTGGGACTGCAACAGTTCGGATCAGGCCCCATGCTCTCACAATGCAGAGTGAGTTTACTTAAAAAAAAAATATTTGTGCGGTATGAGAATTTGAAGCGTTAGTGTTTAAACGTTTCACAAAGATAAACAGTTGTCACTGGCGTTGCATGCGTTCTGTGGAAATTTCGGTTCAACTTCACCTTCGGCTTGTAATGCGAATCGCTAGTTGTGTAACTTGTGATGTTTGTGTTAAATATTTGGTGTCGATTCGAATGAATGAGAGGTTATTCGGTGATTAAATTTGAATGCGAATCTGGGGTAGTATGGAATGAGTCTAAATTTGCAGGCTCGCTAGCGTTTATAATTTTCAGTGCTAATTTGGGTCAATTTGGGGTTGGAACTAATTTTTTTTAAATACAAAATTGTGTCATCTGGTTGAGGTGTGAACTTTTTTATTTTTTTTAGCATAAATTTGAAAAAAAATTACATCCATATGGATTTGGATCATTTCATAAGGTTGATAGATTTAAGGTTAAAATATATCTAAATTGGTTCAACCAACTATTAAATTAAATGATCAATGTTCAAGGTTAACCTAGTCAAACCTTTGACAATATTCACATGTAAGTCATCAAATTGTGTTGCATTAATACTATGCTATTTTCACCATGCTAACTATGTATCAAAGCTATTCTACACTAAAAATCCTTTGATAGCTTTAGATGCTACTTTGAAAGTGTTTACACCATGTTTGGGGTACTTTATGAGATTTGGGGTACATGGTCTATGATTAACCCTTGGATGGTGGGTGATGGACATGTTGGAAGTGGCTTACACAATGGTTGTTTGACTTCAATTGGATGCTTGCATGACATTCTTCCTTGGAGCATTGGATATCTTCAACTTGGGACATTCTTCATGATGGTCACATGGAAATTGGTTGTTGCTTGAGAGGGTATTATTAGGGTCCCACCCTAACTCCCTTGTTTAGTGGAATAAATTGTTAATTAATGTATTGAGGGTCATCTTTATTACTTAATACAATGTGAGTTGGCCTAATGATTAAGAACATGTGTTTCATCCTAGGAGGTCACAGGTTGGAATCTAGAGTGGGGTAGGGTATGTACACCTCCGTAGACTTTAGCAGTCAAATCGTTGCATGGAGGGGGTCAAAATAAATTATTATTATTACATTAAATAAGGCCCCACTAGGTAGTAGTAGAATGTGAAGAAGCAAGTGAACACTACATCCAATTCTAAATATCAACAATGACTTGCTTAGAACTTTATTTTTCAATTATAATTCTTTTTATTTTCTTTTCATAGAAATATTTCCTTCTCTCTTGCTTTGTTTATTTTCTTTCTGTGGTTATATTCCATCTATTTTGTTCTAAATATTCTATTTCATTTAACAAGGAACACCACACGTGCGATTCTAACACTTCCATGTGTCAACACACTTTCCAATGTCAGGAATTTTGTTTTTTTAGACTAGAGACATGTTTCAGTGTCATTAAATAACATAGAGATCTATTGTTCAATGGGTAAACCTGCGGTTGGAGAAGATTACATGTAGAAAATACTAGAGATGTCATCTAGTTGGACACCCTTATAATCTTTGTTTGTACCTATTGGAGTAGTACTACATTAGACAAAACATGTATACAAATTTGTCTTTCACGTGCCTTAAGGTATATCAGAAGCCCCTTAGGCACACCTGAAACTAGCCTTGCATAATCTTCTAGGCCATTATTATTATTGCTACAATACACTAAGAACATCACTCGGGGATATGACTCTTGCACACTAGGGAATTAGGCAATACAAATAAGGGTACACAATCTATCCTTCTTAGTTGGTGTTGTGAAAGATTCAACCAAGTACTATTGTTGGATAACCTCTTTGGTGGACCCAGTGGTCCCATGGAAAACACCCATAGCATGTCAATATTGGATTAAGTAAATCAAATGGCTAAGTCTCTCTACCAGTCAGTGAACAAAATGGAAACCAATATGTCTTCCTTCACTACACAAGTAGGCCTTTGTTATCAAAATGCCCAAGTTGAAGGGTAATCTTGAGAAGAGTGACCATGTGTCTTTGGTGAAGACTCCCATAAGAGTAAGCACCTTGAGGAGGAAGAAGATCCCGCTATTACTTCTCATTTTCTAATCGTTCCCACAATATGATGCATCACTTCCCTAAAGTTGATCTCAATAGGTTTGACGGTTTAGATCTGATTAGTTTGGATGGCCAAATGGAGCAATACGTTTCCCTTCATACCATGAAAGATGAACTGTTGAAACTCTAAATAGGTGTCCTCTATCTAGATAGGGAACATTGGTAGTGGTAGAAATGGCATAAGAATGCATCTACAAGGCTCACTACATGGAGTTAGTTTGTGAAATCATTGTTTTCTCGTTTTATCGGAGATACAATTGTTTTGGGACAACTTACCAAATTGCACCAAACCAACATGGTGGAAGACTATATTGATTCTTTTGAATTTTTGGCTATTGGAACACAAAATTTAACCTATGAATTTTTTAAGGAATGCTTTATTAGTGGTATTAAGGAAGAAATCAGAGCCAAGTAGAGATGAACCACCCTACTACTTCCTTGGAGGCCACTCAACTTCCTCATCATGCCCAAGCTATTTCTTATGTTCTGTCCAAATTCCCCAACTTTTCTACACATCCTTGCCCCAACATGGTGGTTCCTCAACATATTTTGCCACCCTTTAGGGTCCACAAGTTGACATGGGATAAAATGATGGAACATTAACTCAAGGGTCTCTGCCACAATTATGAGGAAAAATATTCTCTAGGGAATAAAGTGAGGAGAAAAAATTATTTATAGCCATTTCCGAGGACATTTTTTATGTGGAACTTGATGGTGGGATTCAAGAGGAAGTCACTCCCATTGTAACGTCCCCCGACTGTCATCCCACTGGCCGGGCAAATGCTACTATGCAGAACAACATCATTCTCATACTTAATTAATAACATGCATTTAAGTCATATTAAACACATTTAACTCAGAGTAAGCACAAGATTACTGCTAACATAAATAATCCCTGGTATTAACAATAATTCATATGCACAACAGAATACATGATACATATAAGCATCACAGGTATGCAAAACATAATATTAAGCATAAGCTGATACTTATCTTTGAAACCGTGGTAATTCCACCAACCACGTACATGCCTTCCACGAACCTCCCAGCCTTAGACCATGCTACTCATCATGTTCAGTAGTGGGTCACCCTAGAGCTGGGACTAATCTCCACCCAAGGCAAGGAATCCTAGTCTAGGCTGAGGTTACAGGGAAAACTGCACAGAATAACCGGAAGGATTCTTCCCAGGATATCTTCTTACGCCCACTACTCATGGGCTCTCATTCCCCACATGCCTGTTTTTCTCGGGAGTATACACCTTCACAAGCATAGTCCATCAGTGATTCACCTCCCTCTCTAGGTCTCGACAACGAAGTCTTAGAGCTCCGTAGCTGGTGCTGGACTCTCTCTGGAAGAATACCACTTCCCAGTAGACTCCTTCACTTAGAAATAACTTCTCACAGGCCTGACAGACTGCCTCTTCAACTAAGGGCCTTAAAACCCGGTTATTCAGCCCCTTCCGACTCAATTCCCGCACCGTGAGGATAAACATAACAACAATAGAAATTTAGTTAACTCACGGTGACAGCGACAACATGAATTTGGGTATGGACATCCAAAAACAACAACAGTCCACACTAAGACACAGCATGGTTCAAACATTTACAGGGTGCTCGGACTTCATAGGAGACACGACTCAGTCCGCGAGTTTTCCACTAGTTTCAAGCTGCGTGACAAGGAATCAACGCAGAGGTCGATTGTAGAGATAAACATAATTCACAAAGGATGGGGAATGGCAAAGTGACTCAGGTGGAGAATGGAAAAATGCAAGAGCAAACAATTTTCCCGTGAGGGTTTCCTTCATGGTGTGTGGGTAAGAAAATGCAGATGCAGAGGCAAAACGGGTTCAGACCGACATCACTGTGAACTCAGGCGGAGGATGACAGAATGACCGAACCACACCCCCCCCCACCCCTGACTTCTGCATTTTTTTTTTTAACTGCATGTGCCTGGGTCGACACATGTCACCCATGAAGCTGCATGCACTCCATCAACATGCGTTCCTCTCCAGGCACTTAGGACAAAACATATATTTCACATGGCCTTTGGAATAATATTAAAATATTATTCCCAAGGACTTAAGCCCCTAGGCTCAACACTTAGCCTCTCTTTCCAACCTTCCAGCCCCCCCATCCCTTACCTACTCTATGGAAGCTTAGTCCCCCATCACTCATTCATCGTGGTCGGTCTGCACGCAACGGTGTTTATATTTTTTATTAATTTTCTGCATGATTACATATACAAAAGCAGGCTCCCGGCCTTAACACTTAGGTTCTCCAGCCTAATAACACATAAGTCCACCAACTTATATAAACTTGGCTCACTAGCCTATAAAACATAATTACAATTCATAATGCAAGCTTTATACTTCATAGACATGATTTACAACAGGGATCGACCTTGGGGACATTACAATCCCCTCCCCTTTTTTTGCACTGTCCTCAGTGCAACTTTACACTGCATCTGCAAGATTTTCAAAATTTTCAAAAAGATGTGGGTACTCTGCCCGCATAACATCTTCATGCTCCCATGTCGCATCCTCAGGACCGTACCAAGTCCACTGGACCTTTGCAAACCCTATAGCTCGATTCCAGAGTTGTTTGTTTTTCCTTTCCAATATGCGCACAAGATGCACTTGCAGGACACCTTCTTGTTCCACCTGAATCACATTCCAATCGATAACATGATTAACATCTGGTATATATTTCTTAAGCAATGAAACATGAAACACATTATGTACAGTCATGGATGCAGGGAATGCAAACATATATGCAACTGGCCCAATCCTTTCCAGGATTTCAAATGGCCCACAAAATCTGGCTGCCAACTTGGCACAACTTCCCAGCTTCAGGGAACTCTTGTTAGACTTCACTTTCAGGAAAACATGATCACCCACTTTGAACTCTCTGTGGGTTCTGTTCTTATCAGCATAACTTTTCTGCTTGTCCTAGGCAACTTTCAAATTCTGCTTAATTTTTATCATTTGGTCCTCCATCTCCTTGAGCAACTCTGGCCCAACCACTGCTCTATCAGCTGGATTATCCCAGCTCACTGGAGTATTGCACTTTCTTCCATAAAGTGCTTCAAATGGGCTCATCTTCAACGATGCATGATACTCATTGTTGTAGGCGAATTCTACCAAGTGTAGGTAGTCTTCCCATCTTTATGGTTTGTCCATCACATGCATTCTCAGTATGTCTTCTATTACTCTGTTCACCCTCTCTGTTTGTCCATCAGACTCAGGATGATAAGCTATACTAAAGTTCAGATTCGTTCTGAATCCTTTGAACAATCCTTTCCAGAAATTCGAGGTGAATTTCGGGTCTCTGTCAGACACAATTGTTTTAGGAATTCTGTGCAATCGTGCCACTTCCTTTATGAAAATATTAGCAACATCTGTTGCCTTGTGAGTAGTTTTCAGTGGAACAAAATGGACAGCTTTTGTAAGATTGTCCACCACCACCATGATCGAATCACACAACTTGCTTGTTCTGGGCAATCCTGTAATAAAATCCATTGTCACTACTTCCCACTTCCACTCAGGAATGGGTAAAGGTTGCAGCAACCTTGTTGGGTGCCTATGCTCAGCTTTAACTTTCTGGCACTCCATACATATGGCGATGTATTCATCGATCTCTCTCTTCATACTGGTTCAAAAGTAATGGCTCTTGACCGCTGCTACTGTTTTTTGATATCCAGGGTGCCCTGCATAAGGCACATTATGTATATCCTGCAAAATCATCTGTTTCAAGCACTGGACATTGGGTACAAAAAAATTGTTCTTATACAACAATATTCCATCTGTTTCCAATTTATAAATTTCCATCTTCTGTGGCATCTTACCCTGCTGTAGCTTGGCTACCAATTCTCTGTACTGCAGATCTACATTTGCAGCCTCCAGAATTCTTCTTTTAATATCAGTCCGATACATGCTAATGGCTGTAGCATGTAATTCATGCACCCTCCTACTGAGTGCATCAACCACTTTATTCTCCTTTCCTTTGATATGCTTGATCTCAAAGTCATACTCACACAGAAATTTCAGCCACCTACTTTGTCTAGCATTTAAAGTTGGCTGATCAAACAAATATTTCAGACCGTTATGGTCTGTTCTGAGTTCAAACCTCCTTCCCATGAGGTAATGCCTCCATTTCCTCAGAGCGTGAACGATTGATGCCAACTCCAAATCGTGAGTGACATAATTCTTTTCGTGTTCTTTTAGCTTCCTGGACTCATAACAAATTACAAATCCATTATGACTGAGAATTCTTCCCAACCCTTCTTTACACACATTTTTGCACACCATGAAATCCACATTTGGATCTGCAATCCTCAAGATTGGAGCGCTGGTTAACAACTGCTTCAATCGCTGGAAAATTTTCTCACATTCTTTAGTCCACTGAAACTTTTCCTCCTTCCTTTGCAAGGAAGTGATAGGGTGAGCTATCTTTGAGAACCCTGCGACAAATCTTCTATAATATCCCGCTAGACCCATAAAGGATCTAACTTCCTCCACATTCCTTGGTGCTGACCATTCTCTGATGGCCTCAACCTTCTCAGGGTCCACGACGATCCCTTCTTCTGAAATAATGTGCCCCAAGTAATGGATCTGCCTTTGATAAAATGAGCATTTGCTCAACTTGGCATACAACTGGTGTTCTCTCAACACTTGCAACACCATCCTCAGGTGTTGTTCATGCTCTTCCTTTGACTTGGAATACACCAAAATGTCATCCAGGAAGACTATGACAAACTTGTCTAGATAGTTCCTGAATACACCATTCATCAAGCACATAAAAACAATAAGTGCGTTCGACAACCCAAACGGTACCACTGTGAACTCATAATGACCATAACTTGTTTTAAAGGCGGTCTTGTTGATGTCTTCATCCTTTATTCTTACCTGGTGATATCCCATTCTGAGATCTATCTTCGAAAATATTTTTGCACCTTTCAACTGATCAAAAATATTGTCGATCCCGTGTAGAGGATACTTGTTCTTGACAATTACTTTGTTCAACTGTCTGAAATCAATGCACAACCTCAACGTCCCGTCCTTCTTCTTCACGAACAAGACCGGGGCACTCCAAGGTGACACGCTTGGGTGAATGTACCCCTTCTTTAGAAGCTCTTCAAGCTGCAATTGCAACTCTTTCAGCTCTGGCGTACTCATTCTATAAGGAGCTTTCGACATTGGAGCTGCTCCAGGCATCAAATTTATAGAGAAATTGATATCTCTCTTCGGAGGTAGTCTAGGTACCTCCTAAAATATGTTTTCAAACTCTGTTAGTACTGCATGGTCTCCAATCTTTGAGACTTCATCTCTGGATGCTTCCTCCACACAGGCTACAAACAATTGACAACCTTTCATGTAGCATTTTTTCAACTGCATTGCTGAGATTTCTCTAACAACCACAACTTTGGGAATTCCTTGGACTGTTTTCCGATTCCCCTCCTCATCCAGGCATGTAAATTCCTTATTACGATAGTTCAGGAAGGCATGGTGCTAGTCCAACCAGTCCATACCAATTAAACAGTGATAAGAGCCTAAAGGCAAAATATTCAATTCATCCTTCGTACTTAATCCCTTCATGTCCATCGGACATGACTTAACCAACTCAGTGACTTTCCTCTTGGTTCCTGTAGCCAACTGCACTAACCAAGACTTTTCATGTTTGCTTCTTGATAAATGCAAACTTTCCACCACCCTAGGATCTACATAACTATGGCTAGCCCCTGAATCAATTAAAATAATAAATGGTTGGTTGTTAATCATAACTTCCACTTCAATCATGTGCGACTGAAATTCAACTTGCTTGTTGTCCAGGGCCGCATAGATCCTTGGCATTCTACTGCCCATGTCCTCCACTGTTTCAGCTTGTTGAACATTATGGACAACTCTTGCTTTGCCATTTTTATGGGGACAATCTCTATACTTGTGGTTCTCTTTACAGTCCCAACACTGAATGGGCATCTGTCTCGGCCTTTGTTCCCCCACTTCATCCATTCTCAGCTCTCTAAATGATGGATGTCCTCGAGGACTATTTCTGAAAAAGGGAGGTTTGTTTCCCTTCTTCCTCTATTCTTTCTTAAACTTCTTCTGGTCATACCAAGCCTTCCGAAAGGTAGGCTTTTCTCTTTGCTGCTCATATAAACATTTTTCTCTTCTTATTGTTTCTTCCATAGTCTTAGGATCATAATACTGAATCTTTTCACCAATGGGAGGTGGCAGTCCACTCAGATACCTCTGAATCCTGACAGCCTCATCTTTTATGAATGGAACATACTTCAGTAATTCCAAAAACCTTCATTCGTATTCATCAATGGTCATGCTGCCCAGCTTGAGTTCGAAGAACTCCTTCATCTTTCTGTCATAGTATCTTTTAGTTAGGTATTTCCTCTCAAAATACCTCTTGAATTCCTTCCATGTGATATCTTTCTCTCTAACGTGCTGCACCTGCACAAGCTGATCCCACCACATGGATGCTTTTCCTTTTAGTTGATACATCACAATTCTTCCTCTTGAATGAGAGGAATAATTCTGCAGTTGGAAATATTTCCTCATGACAAGCAACCATGTTTCGACATCTTCCTCCTTCTTATGTTCTCCATCGAATGTAGGAGGCTTAATCTTGTTCATCTCCCCTTTCAATTCATCCACTCCAGATCTTCGATGTTTTCTGGTAGGGGATGGGCTTGAACTATTGTGTGCTTCCTTATCAGAATGCTTTGGAGAGCGACGACGATGTCTACTACCACTCCTCGATCTTATTTTTCTCTCAGGGGTCCTGCGACTCCCAGTTTTGCTTGTGTCACTCTCCTTTTCCAATTTCCTTTCTATTCTTTCTAGATTCTTCAACATCCTTAAGTTGAATTCACCCTGCCTATCCCTGAATTTCATGAGCTTTCGACTATCAACTCAGCAAGCCTGGGCATCTTTCTGCAATCTTTCAATGATTTGCATCATATGTCCTTCCTTATCCATCTCTTTTCCTTGCCCATTAGAGTTTGACCCTTCGACTCCCAAGTTGGCATTCCTTCCTTCTCTTTCATTCTCTGAATAAGAGGCATTCCGCACCTCTTCCATTTCTATACTCGGCGTCGATTCACGACTGTCCTGACACTCGTTGAACTCTGCACACACGTGTAGTCAACTGAAGTTTGTCATGCCTTAAACCCTTAATAAAACTACAACATTCATAAACCAACACGAATAAGAAAATGTTTCGATTCCATGAATTTTCTGAGCTCTGTTTCGCTTTGCAATTTTTGGCGATAGCCCCCGTTTTCTTAGTCCCCAACCCATGCATCCACGGGTCGTGATCAAACACTAAACTGCTAGTTGCTACAAGACTTTTCAAATGAAACTTCAGGTTTCAAGATTTCGGGGCTTCAGGGTTTCGGGGTTCGGAGTTTTGGTCCCGGATGTTCTCGCACTCGCTTCCCTCTCCAACTCCCGACTTTCAAAAATTCGATTTCCTTACCCTCCGGGCCCACAGCACAACTGTCGCCCACCAAGGTAGTGACACATGGTGTCCTTAAGAAGGTCCACCTCACTCCCAGCGATGTCAAGGGGCCCCACTACTTTTACTTTTCGTTTCAGAGTTTCGGGCATCCGGAGTTCGTGCATCTACACATATTGAACTTTCGTTTGCTGAAATTATGAAATTACGGTCTATTCATTTACTTGATCCAACGGTCAAGTTCCTCTCCTATGATCTACAATGTAGATCGTTTTGGGATTTCAGGGTTTCGGGTTTTCGGTAACCGGGAGTTCACGATGCAGCGACTCCAAATCTCTTGTCACTTCAATCCCCGAATTCTGATACACGAGTTCTTGTACAAGATCCAATGATCCTCGATGATTTGGATCTAACAGTCTAGATCTCTCCTATGCTTACACCTATCAAATCTCTTCAGCCCTAACTTCCTCGCTAGTTGGCTGGATCCGACAGCTCACGGGATGTCGACACTTCTTCCTGGAAGTGCTCCACCATCTGATTCTACCCTTGTTAATCTCTTTCGAGATTCAGGACTTGGAGTGACCAAGAATTTGGCCTGCGCTCCAAGTTCACGATCATTGAATTCACGAAATGATCCAACGGTTCAAACCAACCACGATCAATGACCCACATTTATTCTGGATCCTAGGGTGGCGAGTTTCTCCATCCACTAACCACCTTGCAACTTCGAGCCATCTTACGACGCTCACGATTTTGCCAGTTCTCCACAGAGAATTCTGACCGTCCAACTCGGCTTCTCAAGGACTTCTGGCCAATGACTTGGTACCCTCCTTTTGAACCTTCATCTACTTGATCCAACACTTCTGGTGTGGATTCTCTCTTTCCCTGTGGCCATATACCACACTAGCTGTAGATTTATAATACTGCTACACCTCCTGAGATTTGTAACACGGTCAAGTAGTCCGTTGACACTCAGAAACATTCTGAGGTCTGAAATTAGTCCTTCAGACACAATTTATTCTCAAAACCTCGGTCCAAAGACCAGTTATCCGACCCATCCAGGCTCAACGTTGAAACTAGGCTCTGATACCATACCGTAACGCCCTCGGTCGTCATCCCACTGGCCGGGCAAACGCTACTGTGCAGAATAACATCATTCTCATACTTAATTAATAACATGCATTTAAGTCATATTAAACATATTTAACTCAGAGTAAGCACAAGATTACTGCTAACATAAATAATCCCTGTCATTAACAATAATTCATATGCACAACAAATACATGATACATATAAGCATCACAGGCATGCAAAACATAATATTAAGCATAAGTTGATACTTATCTTTGAAACCGTGGTAATTCCACCAACCACGTGCAGGCCTTCCACGAACCTCCCAGCCTTAGACCACACTACTCATCATGGTCAGTAGTGGGTCACCCCCGAGCTGGGACTAAGCTCCACCCAAGGCAAGGAATCCTAGTCTAGGCTGAGGTTACAGGGAAAATTGCACTGAATAACCAGAAGGATTCTTCCCAGGATGCCTTCTTACGCCCACTACTCACGGACTCTCATTCCCCACATGCCTGTTCCGCCCGGGAGTATACAACTTCACAAGCACAGTCCATCAATGCTTCACCTCCCTCTTTGGGTCTCATCAACAGGCTGGATAAGGAAGTCTTATAGCTCCGTAGCTAGTGCTGGACTCTCTCTGGAAGAATACCACTTCCCAGCAGACTCCTTCACCTGGAAATAACTTCTCATAGGCCTGACAGACTGCCTCTTCAACTAAGGGCCTTAAAACTCGGTTCTTCAGCCCCTTTCGACTCAATTCCCGCATGGTGAGGATAACCACAACACAACCCCACTCAAGAAAATAGAAAACAACAACCTACAAACATGTTGGGTACGGATTCAACTCTGCAATGGCGGATAGACTGGGTTCTGGAACTCACAAGTCGACTTTCCCCTCCTGACCAGTTCTCTCAACGGTGCATAGGTATGTCAAGGGAAGATGCAGACCAATAACAGAATCAAACAGATGATGTTTTGGTCTTCAGGAAGACGTCTCGATTTTCTGTTTCTCAGAGCTGCGTGAGGGTATCCGAAATCAGACGCAAGGGATGATGGGATGAGGAGCGACCCCCTCCATGGCTGAATTTTGCATTTTTTTAAATGCATGTGCCTAGGTTGACACATGTCACCCATGAAGCTGCATGCACTCCATCAGCATGCGTTCCTCTCCAGGAACGTAGGACACAACATATATTTCACATGGCTTTTGGAATAATATTAAAATATTATTCCCAAGGACCTAAGCCCCTAGGCTCAACACTTAGCCTCTCTTTCCAACCTTCCAACCCCCAATCCCTTACCCAATCTGTGGAAGCTTAGTCCCCCATCACTCATTCATCGTGGTCGGTCTGTACACATCGGTGTTTATATTTTTATTAATGTTCTGCATGATTACATATACAAAAGCAGGCTCCCGACCTTAACACTTAGGCTCTCCGGCCTAATAACACATAAGCCCACCAACTTATATAAACTTGGTTCAACAGCTTATAAAACATAATTACAATTCATAATGCAAGCTCTATACTTCATAGACATGATTTACAATAGGGCTCGGCCTTGGGGACATTACAAAAGGCCACATCTCTCCATCAAAGGGTGAAAATCATCGTCAAGGGTCACATCTACTCATCCAAAGGTCATGTATCATCATCATCAAGTTCCAACTCATCATCAAAGGGATGGCATCATGCTAGGTCAACTCAAGAAGAATCAAATTATGATGTCATCATCACAAGTGCAACGTCCAAGGGCTAGGGCATGATTTCATGAGGGAGGTGTTGTGACTGGTACAACAACTTCCCTCCATTATCGAATTTCCTTAATAAACATAATGGATTTCTTTTAAAATTTTGACTTTATCATTAGGTGGTTCCTTAAATTTGGGTTTTCTCTATTTTTTCTTTTGAAGATCAAGTCAAATATAATTTAGGGGTAATTTCTCTTAATGTCACAATAAAGAAGATTAGTGCATATTATACTCTTTTATTTACTACCAAATAAAATTTATAGATGTTGTTTTAAATATAGATTGTTAAATCAATAATTAGAAGATTTGATTAAATCTTGTAATTGCTGATAATAAAGAATTAAAATTAGATTTTTGAGCTTATGGTAGCCTTATTTATGCATAATTTTCCATCATGATTATTACCTCACAAAGTCCTGTTTTGATGATAAGGTTTTCAAAGAAGGAGCCATTCAATTCAAACATAAGGTTCAACCCATCAAATTCGAGGAAGCTTAAGGACCAGTTGCAAGAGGAAACATTTATGAGCAAAAGTTAACATATGATACAAAGATGGTATTTTATATTTGTTAAAATAAAAATAAAAATGTTAAATAGTTAATTATTATGATTTGAAAATATTTCATTGCTATGAGAGTTTCTCCTACCATAACCTTACCTACATCTGATATAATTACTCTCTGCATCAGAAATAATTAATATCCTTTACTTATAATCATAACTCGTGTCGTGCCCTCTAATTGGAAATGACTCATCAGTCTCCCATGACTTGTTTAGTACTATTGGCTAAACATTTGATTAAGCCTAAGTTTATTTCAACCACCTTGCTTATATACACCATGAAATTAGTAAACACAATCAAAGGTAGAAAATTCCAAGTTTAACAGGGATATGTGAGACATAAGAAATGAAATTATGAGACAGAGCTAATAGAAGACAAGGTCATTTACAAGAAAAGGTTCACAACAAAACATGGTAGTCAAGTTCAAACCCTGTGGAATAAAATTGATTGGCGTTCATTCTCAATGTAATGTCATCCCGAAAAGAACCAAATGGAGGAAATTATTTGAGAAGTTTACATGGCACAATGAGGACATCACAAAGGCTTTTGCTCAGATCTTCAATGGGGAATGTGCCCAGGTAGGTAACTTGATCATCCATCTCTTTGAGAATTATTTATCTCAAATTCTAGGACTTCCTCAAACTGGAGAGAAATGGTTTAAAAACAAATCCATAGATTTAAGAGCCTGGACTCCATTCCTCTTGAGAAATAAACAGAAACCTAACTGCGTTGTTGGAGTACCTAGGGTTTGGTTGAAGGATCCATGGAAAGACCTAGATTTTCTGATTCAGAAATATGTAACTTGTGAAGGATGCTTTAACTTGATTTTCCTTTATCATATCATAATTTTATTACATCTGAAAGGGGAGAAGCTTCTAAATATGCCTTATTTCTTGTTAAAATATTTAACCAAGATGTCAAAGGCTATCCAGAAACAAACTAAGAATGTTGAAAGGTATCTCTGTCATCATGTCTTAGTTAAAATTATTTTCAATTCTGAGCTTCAAAAACAAGGAACCGAATGAGCTCAATTCCTAATGGGCAATGGTTTTGAATATCAAAACACCACATGAGTTTTTACATAGAAATTTCTTCAAGGCACTATAAAATTAAGGTGAAGGAATGTAGTTATGAAGATAATGGATCATACACTTGAGGATGTAGAGGAGGTCCAATAAATTCTTGGGATTTCATGGACTAAAAAGGATAAACGAGGAAAAAGTAGTGCAAAGTGGACAAAGTTGAAAATTTGATACTTCATCCTAGAACAACTAGAGCTATGGGTAAAAGGCTCCAAGAAGATCAAAAGAGAAATGAAGAAATGAGTCTTGTATCAGATAAACCTAATAAAAGACATAAAGTTCAAGTCTCTGAACCAAACTCTATATCAACTTCTGAGTTAGAAGAATCTCAATAGGCTTTCTATGTGCTTTTAGAAAGTATTGAAATGATGGAAGGATGATCCTCTTTTGTCAACAACAAAGAAGTTTCTACAATGAATAACATTAACAAGGAGGAGTTACCTATAGCTATACATTTTGAGAGAAATGGTTTACCTATAGACAATAGCAATGATTGAGGTGAAACTTCAATACCAAATGAAGATTTAGTCACTCTGTCAACCTTGATTATAACCTCCTAGTTAAATAAAAAGAAGGAAGAAGTTATGAGATTAAAGAGTAAGGTTCAAGATTTTCAAATCCTAGAAAGGTTCATCAAAATTGAGAATGAGAAAATGAACAACTAAAAAAATAAAACGCCGTATTAGCAAAAAAAGCATACAAATGGTTCAAACATAAAAAGAAACTGAGATTGCAAAACCAGAGCTTACAGGTAAAAGTTCTCATGTGAAAACCAAGAATATAAATCAGGGAAAGGAGTTCAAACAACAAATATATCTCTTGAATACCATAGGATTGAATTCAAGCAAGGAAACCAACAATTTTGTCAACATTTTGAAGCAAGGTGCTTTAAGCCTGTGGTTATATCTAATACCCAAATCCACTTTTTGACCTCAAAACCTATCCATTTTGTTGTGGCATGTAGACCTCCATTTTGGCTAGGGATATCTCATAGGAATAATGTTTAAGATCACAATGTAATAACTATTTCATTTTTGAATTCCTAAATTAGCAAATAAAATATCAGTTATGTTATCTGTGTTTACAAGAACAACTACTTTTTTGTAATTGCTCATTCGTTAATGCATATGTAGAAAGATCAGAAGGAAATAGACATGTGGGTTATCATCCTTACCTTCATGGGATGGTGCGTTTCTCCTTGATCCAAAAGATTCAACCCAAAATCCTATGGTCAACATGCAAGTCAACCCATGTGTCAGTAGGCAGCTTTTTAGCAGCAAGAACATGAAATGTCAATCTTCAAAAATCGTGGTTAAAGATTTCTCTCCTGATCACACTAGCACATTTGGCCCATTTTGCGACGGTTGTTTTGACGCTTATGCGACGTTATGTCGTTGATATGGCGACGAATTTGGAGTCTCTGAAACGTCGGTTTAGGTGACGTGGCATTTGCAACGAACTTGAGAAAACGACGCATAAGAGACGATATAGGCAAACAATCTCAAACCAACTTTTCGTCTATATTGCGACAAATTTTTTTATAGTTAAACCGATGCATCAATAGAATTCGTCATCGCATATTCGACAACAACTTTTTTGCTGTTTATGTAGCTAAACTGACGCAAACAATAGAAGTTGTCGTCGAATCGGCGACGACAACTTTCCGTTGTCTATATGGAAAAATCGTCGCATAGATAAAAGTTGTCATCGGATATCCAACGACAACTTTCCGTTGTTTATATGGAAAAACCGTCGGATATATAAAAGTTGTCGTCGGATATCCGACGACAACTTTCCATTGTCTATATGGAAAAACCGTCGCATATATAAAAGTTGTGGGCGGATATCCGACGACAACTTTCCGTTGTCTATATGGAAAAACCGTCGCATATATAAAAGTTGTCGTCGGATATCCGACAACAACTTTCCGTTGTTTATATAGAAAAACCGTCGCATATATAACAGTGGGCGTCGGATATGCGAAGGCCAAATTTTTTTTAGAAAAAAAATAAAAAAATATTTTGGGCATTAATTTTGATATTAATATTAATATTAAATCCCAAAGGTTATTGCATGAGCCCCATATTTATTTCACAAAGCCTTGGGCAGGGATGATTTTAGGGGCTAAATTTCGCTCATGGGCTAATTTTCCATGGCTTTTCCAAAAACGAGATTCGTTATTTTAAAAATGATTCGCCCAAATTCTATAGGATAAAATTATTTTACCTTAAAAATTGAAAAAAAATTATAAACACTATATAAAATCCTTAGAAATTTGAATATTTTTACAAAAATATCGCCAATCATTTATAGTTGGCATATGAAGGATTAGTAAAATTCGTTAAGGTTTCTACATTTAAAAATAAACTTCCATCCTTAAAATCATCTTTGGCCTTGGGACTTCTTTGATGGAGCTTATCAAGGCTCGCCAAAAATATGTGGGGATGGAGTCATACTCTTTGGAGCCAATCATGGCACTATGCTTGGAGAAAAAATCTATGTTCGAGGAGGCCTCATTTTTCCATATCTACATGGATTTTAATAAAAAA
>SNQJ01S0020840.1:102392-116518 GCA_010110895.2 Picea sitchensis
TTGTGTATGATGTGATGCATTTTTGAATGGTATTATTTATGGTTATATGTTTATGGTATGTGAAATGAAATCATAAGTGAATGGAATATTTGATAAGTTAATGTTGTGACAGAAAATGGTAAAATGTGCTTAATAATGATTCACCCCCCCTCCCTCTTAGTATTGGTGAATATTCCAACAATTTGTATCAGAGAAGGTCCTTCAGAAAAAGTATAACCACTACAAGGTAGATTATGGATCACACAAATAATGGAATGTCGATGTTTGATGGTTAGAATTATGAGATATGGAGCTAAATAATGAAAGTATTTTTATAGGCATAGGGGTTTGGTGTTTGGAAATAAGTTTTTACAGGATGCACCGCTTCAAATAAACCTCTGAAGGCTACATCCATGAAGGAATTAAAAAGGAAAAAAAAAATAGTAATGGATGCCATCCTATATGGATTGCATGATTCAGTAAAATTCAAAGTGGGACAATGTTCATTAGCCAAAGAGCTTTGGGATAAGCTACATAATCTCTACTGTAATGAATCTCCTATTATCACAGAGCCAAAAAATGTTGATCAAGATAAAGAAGATGTTGACATAGAACAAGAAGAAATAATCTCATCATGTTAGACAAATTCAAAAGAAGATGAAGAAGGTGAAGTATATCTTGAGGATGAATTAATTGATACTTTGAGTGAGCCAAAAAGAGAAAGGAAGAAAAACAAGTCTCTCAAGGAAGAATTGATCAAGCTAAAGGAGGGTTCTCATAATCCGAACATAAAATCTGAAGAAGTCTAGCAGATGATTATAAATATAAAGGTCCAAGTAGAAGAAGCGAGAAGGATTGAAGAAACACTCAAAAATAAGTTTGAAGAAAATAAATATTTGGAAGATGAAATAGTATCACTAAGAAAGTAAGTAGAGAAAAGAGAAGAAATCTAGACAAGTCATCTTAAGGAAATATCATAGGACTTAAACAATATTGAAGAAAAATTTAGTCAATAAGAAAGAACACTTGAAGAATAAATCCTCTCCTTGAAGAATCAACTTGAAGAGGGAAAGAGAAAAGAATAAGTAATGAATATCTAGATGATGAAGAAGGATGAACATTGTGAGAAGTTTGAAGAATAAGTCGTCGCATTAAGGGTTGAAATGGTCAAGTGCAACATGAACGTTGAAGAGAGAGAGAGCTCCACACCACTGGTAAAGTTGAATAGAAATGTTATAGGTTGTTGGAAAGGAAGAATAAAGAGAAGGATAATATTTAGGTGGATGTCATGAGAAGCCCTATCAAGAAGGAAGAATGGAATGCCTCAAAGGAGAACATTTCAGAAATGAAAATACTCAAGAAGAAGATTATAGAAGAGATGTATATATAAGAATACCTTCTACCTTCATGGATTAAAGAAGCTTCAATTAGTGTGAAGGAAACAACAAAAGAGAATATCGTGATCAACTAAGGCATGAATTTAGAAGGACTACATCAAAAATAAGATCATTCACTCCCAAGTATAAAATTTTATTTTCTGGTTATTGTTTTACTTGTAATAACTTTGGAGATAAAACTGTAGATTATAGAGCGTATGGAAGAAATGTTCAAGAAATAAATGTTTATGTGGCTCCCCACATTATTGAATGTTGCAAATACCACAACCTTGGACCCGAAGCTCATGATTGTAGAAGTATGATGGAGTCTTCCATGAAGAAAAAAACAAATATCAGGTACAATAAGATTTGGAGAAGAAAAAAAAATGAGAAGAAAAGGTGAATGAGAAAATCCCATAGATCATACTCACAGGATTTACAAAGTTGTGAGATCATGATGAATCTACAAGTAAATAGGAAGATGTCAGAATTCAAAATGATAATCTTGCAACATAACAAGATTATATATTATTCTAAGCCATCCACCTTAGAGACCCTCAGTAAATGTGAATGTTGAATAGGGGGAGCCTAAGTAGTAGCTATTATAGAGTAGAGAAATATCTTTCGGGTAGTATGAAGTGTTTGCAGATTTTGGTAAGAAAAAATAAGAATGACCTGATGAAAGAGGTACAAAATGTCTCGTGTCATATTGGTATGAAGAATTTAGCTATCAGTGATGAAGAATATCATTGACACTCTTTAGAGGAAAATATTAATGATCGTACAAAATATTTCAAGCAGGGATACATTCAGTACATATTCGAGAATGTGTAAATGTTGCAAACATGTAGAGTTTGATTTGCAGATTGAGAAGATTAGTGAACATATTTTATTCAACTTGAGAACGTGCAGTGATCAGTTGCAATAGATTTGAAGAATCTCTTAGAACAATGAAGTGACATTTTAGTCAACATTGTGTAAAATTGAGTAGCAGAGTCCTAGACAGTTTTTGTGACATATGGACGGAGACAAACCATCAAATGGAGTTGCAATGTCAAGGGAAAATTATTGAATGATTGATGCCAACTCAGTGAAAAAAATACGATCCATGTAGGCTTGAAATCAAGTGATGAAGAAAAATTGACATGAATTCTTTTAATAGACATCAATGGATTACAATAATAGGAAGCATCAATGGACAATGAGCACTGGAAGAGAGGAAATAAGGCATATACAAGAATCGCCACATTGATCTACATGACATCTTGCAAAATAATATAGGGGGAGAGAAATTATTAGAAGCAATTAAACTTAATAACAAAGGGGGGGAGAAAGAAAAAAATAAAGAAAGAAAGATCAGAAGCATGAAGATAGGGGGAGTCAGATTGTTAAAAGAAGGTATACATTTATAGAAAATTACCCTTTTCCATTGATGTTAAAGGGGGAGAGAAAAATTAGAGCGCATGAAGATAGGTGGAGCATGAGTGTTGCCATCAAATTATGCCAAAGAGGGAGATTGTTGAAAATTTGGTTTTCATTGATTTCAACCCTAGAAGAAGTTCAGAATCCCCAGAATCCCTAGACGTAATGGGTGATGTCAACACTAGAAGAAGTCTAGAAGCCTCTATAAGTAATGGGTGTATTTGAAGAAGACTCCAAAGTGGTCCCCTTATGGAATAGCTTTAAGCATGGCCCTCATGGGAATATGATTTGAAGAATTCTACAAGAAACCATGAAAGCATGGTTAAATGGTTAAATGGTTAAGAATCCCCAGAGGTGTGGTCATGAAGACAAAAGTTGATTGAAGAAAAAGAGTGTGAAGGAAATTCAAAATACATGCAAAACCCTCATAGATGGATAGTCCTTTTCTTGTCGTTTCCAATGGTAGTTGGCATGCCACGTGGTTCCTCATGGTTGAGAAGTTATTCCATCTTAAAGATGAATCCTAGAAGTATGGTCAAGAAGCCTTGGATATAAGGATGAGAAGTTACAATTCGGCCCTAAAATTAATTAAATAAGAAAATATGTTGAGATAAGAAATTATAGGTCAGGCCTAAATTAAAATAAAGGAGGCACTTGGAAAAGTATAAATAAACATCAGGAACCTCTCCTTTGGTCATTCAATCAAGTGTGTGTTTATGGTATAGAACTAGCATAAGTGGGTTTGCACTTGTGCTAGGAGGATTGGAAATATCACCAAAGAAAACATGGTTGAGGAGAAAGGAGGTCAAGGAGAGAAAGGGGCGACTATACTAGTTTTTTGAGGTTATACGAGGGTTTTAGTGGAGCAAGGTCTGGATTTATGAGGTTATTTGTGGGTCATAGTGGAGAAAAGTGTGGATGTACGTCGGTCATAGTGGAGCAAAGAGAATATTTATAAGGTTATCCGCAAGTCATAGTGGAGAAAAGAGTGGATGTACGTGAGTCACGGTGGAGCTAAGAGTGGATGTACAAGGGTCACAGTGAAGCAAAGCATGGATTTACATGGGCTGAAAATGTACGAGTTGTGGATCTGTGAATTTTTTTTGAAGAAGGAGCCCTAGTATTGATGATAAGGTTGAGAAAGGTATGATTATCAGAGATCTGATGCATTAGGGTTTCCTCATTATGAAAGGTATGTTTGTCTACATGTTTTAAAGTATATTTTGTATTTTTTGGTATATTCCTTAAGGCATATCTTGGAGAGTCTTTGGCATATGGCTAGAGACATATGTTTTTGATCTAAGATATCAGGTTGTTATAGAATGTAAGGTATGCTTTCTATGTGTTTTGATGTTCATATCTTGGTGGTTATGGTATATGCTTAAGGCATATCTTTTGGTACATGTTTGAGGCATATCATGAATGAAATGGCATATGTTTGAGGCAAATATTTTGGTACATAGTTGAGGAATATCATAAATGATATGGCATATGTTTGAGACATATACTTGGTACATGGTTTATGCAGATTATGGCACATGCTTGAGGTATATCTTGGCACATGGTTTGGATGATATCTTGCTAATGTTGGGAATATGTTTTGATATATTTTCTTGGTGATCTTGGCATATGATCTATGTGAATGGATACATTTTGATTATGTTGATATATCTATATCAATGACAATGACAGGTTGAATATTAGTGACAGTGACAGGTTAAGTATCAATGAAAATGATAGGTTGATTATCAATGACAATGATAGGTTGAGTATCAGTGATAGTGACAGGTTGAATATCATTGGCAATGATAGGTTTATTATTAGTGACGGTTTCAATGACGGGTTGAGTCTCCATTTATATTTCAATGAGGAAGGAAGGGGAAAGGAAAGGGGGTTGTTTCCTCCTTCCAGTTTGTGCTGGAGAATTCATGGATTTATTGCTTCCTTCAGGTTGGAGCATGTAAATTAGTGGGTTGGAGCCTCCTTCTAGTTGGTGCTAGAGAATACAAGAAATAGTAGCTTCCTTTGAGTTGGTGATCATAAAACTAGGGGGTTAGAGCCTCCTTCCAATTGGATCTGGAGAATTTGGGGAGTTGTAGCTTCCTTCAGGTTGGATCCTGTAAATTAGGGGTTGGTGCCTTCTTCCAGTTGGTGTTTGATAATTTTGGAAGTTGGTGCTTCCTATGAATGTAATATTCTGAATATATAAAAAAATATTTTGTGGTTTTCTCCCATTTGGGTTTCCACATAAAATATCTTGTGCATTGCGTATGATGTGATGCATTGTTGAATGGTACTATTTATGGTTATATGTTTATGATATGTGAAATGAAATCATAAGTGAATGGAATTTTTTATAAGTTAATGTTGTTGTAGAAAATGGTAAAAAGTGATTAATACTAATTCATCCCCCCTCTCGGTGACGGTATTGGTGAATATTTCAACAATTGGTATCATAGCGGGTCCTTCATAAAAAATCTAACCACTGGAAGGTAGATCATGGGTCACACAGATAATGGAACACTAATGTTTGATGGTTAGAATTATGAGATATGGAGCTTAAGAATGAAAGTATTTTACAGGCATAAGGGTTTTATGTTTTGCAATCAATTGTTACTGGATACACTACTTCAAAGAAACCTTCGAAGTCTATAGCCAAGAAGGAATTAAAAAGGAACAACAAAATAGCAATGGATTCCATCTTATGGATTGCATGATTCAGTAAAAGTCAAAGTGGGACAATGTTCATCAACCAAAGAGATTCAGGATAAGATACATAATCTGTACTTTAAGGAATATCCTCTTATCACAGAGCCAAAACTTGCTGATCCAGATAAAAAAGTTGTTGAGATAGAACAAGAAGAAATAATCTCATCATGTTAGGCATATTCAAAAGAATATGAAGAAGGCGAAGTAGATCATGAGGTAAAATTAATCGATACCTTGAGTGAGATAAAAAGAGAAATGACGTAAAACAAGTCTCTCATGAAAGAATTGATCAAGCTAAAAGAGGGTTCTCATAATCTGAACATAAACTCTGAATAGGTCCAACAGATGATTCTAAATCTAAAGGTCCAAGTAGAAGAAGCAAAAAGGATTGAAGAAACACTCAAAAATCAGTTGGAAGAAAAGCAGTATTTGGAAGCCGAAATAGTATCACTAAGAAAGGAAGTAGAGAAAAGATAATAAATATTGACAAGTCATATTAAGGAAATATATGAGGAGTTAAACAAGCTTGAAGTAGAATTTAGTCAACAAGAATGAAGACTTGAAGAAGAAATCACATCTTTGAAGACTCAAATTGAAGAGGCAAAGAGAACGAAAGAAGTAATGAAGATCCAAATGATGAAGAAGGAAGAATATTGTGAGAAGATTGAAGAAGAAGTCGTCACATTAAGGGTTGAAGTTGTCAAGCTCAGCAAGAACGTTGAAGAGAGAGAGAGCTCCACACTGCTAGTAAATAAATTTGAAGAGAAATGTTACATATTGTTGCAAAGGAAGAATAAATATATTGATAAGAGTTATGTGGAAGTCATCACATGCCCTATCAAGAAGGAAGAATTAAATCCCTCAAAGGGGAACATACTAGAAATGGAAAAGACTCGAGAAGAATATTACACAAGAGATGGATATCCAAGAAGACCTTCTACCTTCAGGGATCAAATAAGATTCAATCAATGTGAAGGAAACAATAGAAGAGAAGAGCATGATTATTTAAGGCATGAATTCAGAAGAACTACATCACAAAGAGGATCATTCACTCTCAGGTATCAAAGTCTAATTTCTAGTTATTGTTTTACTTTAAATTTGGACATAAAGTTGTGGATTGCAGATTGTATGGAATAAATGTTCAAGCAAGAAATGTTTATATGGCTATAGAAAATATTGAATGTTACAAATACCACAGCCATGGACACATAGCTCGTGATTGTAGAAGCATGATGGAGTATTCCATGAAGGAAAACATTGATATCAGGTACAAGAAGATTTGGAGAAGAAAGAAAAACTAGGAAGAACATGTGAATGAGAAACTCCCAGAGATCATACTCACATGATTTATAGAGTTTCTAGATCATGATTAATCTATAAGTAAACATGGAGATGTTAGAATTCAAAATGATGATCCTGCAACAGATCAATCTTATATATTGTTCTAAGCCATCTGCCTTGGAGACCCCCAGTAAATGTGAATTTTGAAGAGGGGGAGTCTAAGCAAAAACTATTATAGAGTAGAGAACTATATTTCGGGCAATATGAAGTGTTTGCAAATTTTGGGAAGGAAAATTCAGAATGACCTAATGACAGAGGTAAAGAATGTCCTGTGACAGATTGGTATGAAGAAGTCAGTTGGCAATGATGAAGAATATCATTGACACACTTTTGAGGAAAATATTCATGATCTTACAGAAGATTTCAAGCATGTATTCAGGCATGGATACATTTACTACAAATTCAAGAATGTGTAATTGTTGTAGACATGTAGAGTTTGATTTTTAGATTGAGAAGGCTAGTGTATGTATTTGATTCAGATTGAGAATATAAAGTTATCAATTGCAACAGATTTGAAGAATCTCTCAGAACAATGAAGTGTCAGTCTACTCAGCATTATGTACAGTTGAGTAGTAGGGTCATGGACAATTTTTGTGACATACGGATGGAAAGAAACCTTCAAGAGGACTTGTAATATCAAGGGAAAATTGTTGAATGATTGGTGTTACCTCAGTGAAGAAATGACAAGTTATGTATATTTTAAGTGAAGTGATGAAGGAAAATTGAAATGAATTGTTTTAATATATGTCAGTGGATTACAATAATAGGAAGCACTAATGGAAAATGAGCACTAGAAGAGAGGAAAGACGACATATACAAGAAGCCCCACATTGATCTACATGACATATTTCAGAAGAAGATAGGGGGGAAGAAATCATCAGAAGGAATTACCCTTAATGTCAAAGGGGGAGAGAAAGAACAAAAGTAGGAAAGAAATATCAAAAGCATGAAGACAGGGGGAGCGAGATTGTTAAAATAAGGTATACTTTGAGAGAGAATTACCCGTTTCCATTGATTTCAAAGGGGGATAGAAAAATCAGAGTGCATGAAGATAGGGGGAGAAATGGTCACATGGGGGGTATGAGTGTTTCCATCAATTCCAAAAGGGGAGATTGTTGAAAATTTGGTTTTCATTGATGTCAACCCTAGAAGAAGTCCAAAATCCTTAGAATCCCCTAGAAGTAATGGGTGATGTCAACACTAGAAGAAGTACATAAGCCTCTAGAAGTAATGGGTGTATTTGAAGAAGTATCCAAAGTGGTCCCCTTATGGCATAGCTTTCAGCATGGCCCTCACGAGAATATTCTTTGAATAAGTCTACAAGAATACCTGGAAGTATGGTTAAGTGGTTAAATGGTTAAGAAGCCTTGGAGGTGTGGTCATGAAGCCCATATTTGATTGAAGAAAAAAAGTATGAAGGACATTGAAAACACATGAAAAACCCTCATAGATGGATAGTCCTTGTCGTGATGTTTCCAACGGTAGGTGGCACGCCATGTGGTTCCTCACAGTTGAGAAGTTATTCCCTCTTAAATATGAAGCCCCAAGGTATGTTCAAGAATCCCTAGATCTAAGGATGAGAAGTTACAAGTTGGCCCAAAATTAATTAAAGAATAAAATTTGTTGCAACAATAAATTACAAGTCGGCCCTAATGTCAAATAAAGGAAGCACTTGGAAAAGTATAAATACACATCAAGAACCTCTCATTTGGGCATTCAAGAAAGTGTGTGTTTATGGTATAGAACTAGCATAAGTGGATTTACACTTGTGCTAGGAGGATTTGTGATCTCATCAAATAAAATTGTGCTTAGGAGAAAGGAGGTCAAGGAGAGAAAGAAGTGGCTATACTAGTTTTATGAGGTTATATGCAGGTTGTAGTGGAGAAACGTGTGGATTTATGAGGTTATCTACAGGCCATAGTGGAGAAAGGTGTGAATGTACGTGGGTCATAGTGGAGCAAAGAGTGTATTTTCAAGGTTAACCGTGGGTCACAGTGGATAAAAGAGCGGATGTACGTAGGTCACAATGGAGCAAAGCGCAAATGTACCTAGGCCACAATGAAGAAAAGCGTAGATGTCCACAGGTTGACAATGTATGAGTAGTGGATACATGGAAATGTTTTGAAGAAGGATCCCTTGTCTTGATGCTAAGGTTGAGAAAGGTATGATGATCAGAGATCTAATGCATTAGGGTTTCCTCATGATGAAAGGTATGTTTGTCTACATGTTTTGAAGTATGTCTTGGATGTTTTGGTATATTCCTTGAGGCATATCTTAGAGATTCTTTGGAATATGGCTAGAGACATATGTTGGTGATCTAAGATCTGATGTATCGGGTTGTTACAGAATGTAAGGTGTGCTTTCTCTTTGTTTTTATTTTCATAACTTGGTGGTTATGGTATATGCTTAAGGAATATCTTTTGGTATATGGTTGAGGCATACCATGAATGAAATGGCATATGTTTGAGGCACATATTTTGGTACATAGTTGAGGCATATCATAACTTATATGGAATATGTTTGAGGCATATCCTTGGTACATGGTTTATGGAGATTATGGCACATGCTTGAGGTATATCTTGGCACATGGTTTGGATGAATCTCTTGATGATGTCGGGCATATGTTTTGAGAGATGTTCTTGGTGATATTGGCATATGATCTATGTGAACGAATCTAGTTTGATGATTTTGATGTATCTATATCAGTGATAGTGATAGGTTGAGTATCAATCACAATGATAGGTTGATTATCAATGACAGTGATAGGATGAATATCAGTGACAGTGACAGGTTGATTATCAGTGACAATGATAGGTTGATTATCAGTGATGGTTTCAGTGACAAGTTGAGTCTCCATTTATATTTAGTGGAGGAAGGAAGGGGAAACACAAGGGGGTTGTAGCCTCCTTCTAGTTGGTGTTGGAGAATTTAGGGAGTCCTAGTTTCCTTAAGGTGGAGCCTGTAAACTAGGGGGTTGGAGCCTCCTTCCAGTTGATGTTGGAGAATATAGGGAGTCGTAGATTCCTTTGAGTTGATGATCATAAAACTAGGGGATTGGAGCCTCCTTCCAGTTGGGGCTGGATAATTTGGGGAGTTGTAGTTTCCTTTAGGTTGGAGCCTATAAATCAGAGGGTTGGTTCCTCCTTCCAATTGGTGCTAGAGAATTTTTTAAGTTGGTGCTTCCTACAAATGTAATCTTCTGAATATATAATAAATTATTATGTAGTTTTCTCCCTTTTGGGTTTCCACGTAAAAATCTATTTTTCACTGTTTATGATGTGATGCATTGTTGAATGGTATTATTTATGGTTATATGTTTATGATATGTGAAATGAAATCATAAGAGAATGATTTTTTTGATAATTTAATTTTGTGATAGAAAATGGTAAAAAGTGATTAATATTGATTCAACCCCCCCCCCCCTGTACTGGTGAATATTCCAACAAAAATCATGACAAAGGAAACCCTAATGAAGGACAAATAAAGGAGAGTCAATATCAAGAAAATAATTCCAACCCACCATCTAAGAAGGGTGATGGGAAGTCGAAGAAGAACACTAAAAAGTGCGTGAGTTCCAAAAAATCCCTTGGCACAACATCAATGAATACCATTCTAAACATTCATTATTGGATGAGCTTAAATAAAAGGAGTCATATATTGACTCAGAATTTGATTTAGAATAGGGAAAGTGGATCATCGATGCAGAACCCCCTGCTACCATCATGGCCACAACAATCCAACCAAAATAACTAGAGGATCCTAAGAAGGGGGAGTGACTTTTCCAATCACATATGTGGCTAAAGGGGACCCCACTGAATTTGATTGTTGACAAAAGGATTTAGAAGAACCTGATCTTGGTAAAGGTCATCAAGATATTGAAGTTCCCAACGATGCCACACCCCCAACCATACATCATTGGATGGTTGAGTTGGGTACGATACATCCATGTCAGTCAACAATGCCTCCTATCCTATGAAATCAAGCCCTTCAAGGATGCGGTACTGTGTGATTTTTCCCCACTTGAAGTCTGTGGTGTTCTTTTAGGACATCCCTATATGTGGAAACATCATGGTATCTATGAGTCTCGACCCCACAGTGTCATTCTTACTCTAGGATATCATCTCTATAGGATACTAGAGGTAGTTATGACTACTACCATTTAATTGATCTCAGTAAAATAGTGTCGCAAATTAATCTCTCAGACCACAAAGTTTTCCCTATTCACAATTTGGTTAGAAGGTGAACATAAGGTCACTACGACCACCACAACCTTAGCCCAAGACCTTTCTATACAATAGAAGCAGGTCAAAAATATTGTAGAGGAGCACAAAGATATTTTTCCACCTATGGGGTTGCCTCTGCACTGCAAAGTCAAGTATTTCATCGACTTGGTGCCCAATGCTCCCTTACCCAATGGTGTAATCTATAGATGCTCCCTTGTAGAGAATGATATTCTTCCATATGTTCATCATAGATCTATTGGCCATGACCCTTTTTAGGTGTACTTGGGGTTCCAAAAACTAACTCCCATTAATATATCTCTTCATATTTCATCTTCACCAACATAGTCCTCCCACACTCAGACCAAGGAAAATCATGCAGCCATATTTTTTGAACAGATCCAGCACCTCCAACAACAGGATAATTCCAAGTACAAATGGGACCAACTACTTCAAAAAGGAAAGCGATTCACCAAGGTTCAAATTCAACAAAAGTTTCCCAATATCCTGAGGGAAATTGACACAAGGAGGACCATTGCTTCCTAAGTGGGGAATATTGATCTCGGTGGATCTTGGTGGCCATCCACCTTTTCCATTGAATCAACTTTTTCAATATTTTGGATTTGATGAACCATGATATTCACCCTTTTGATGGGGAATGTAATATAATTCCATCTCCATTTTTTAATTACAGTCATTATATGTACATGCCTACAAAGTTAATGCATCGAATCCCATTATAAATCCGCAGTTAAGAGCACTTGGACTAGATTAGTACTGGGATGAGTGACCTAGTGTTTAGTACTAGAATTCTTAGTGTTTTACATGCCTATGGAATTTTGTAAACTTAGATAAATTTATCCCACATGCATCATGGGAATTATTCTCCTCACTCTCTCATATATAATAGAGGCACATGCATCATGGGAATTATTCTCCTCTCATTCTCTCATGTATAATAGAGGTGAAGGATGTCCTTTGAACATGTGATGGAGTTTGATGTAATTCTTGTTTGTGAATGAGTGCAAGTGACATATATTTCTCTTCAAATATAATCTGACACCATTCTAGGCAATTTGTGTTCTAAAATATTGTTACATTTTATTCATTAATGGAAGTTGTGTTTCACTATATTTTTGTGTTGTCTATTATAGTTTTGTTCGTATCTCATTTAGTTCTTAGTATAATATGGATCACCCTCTTGTATTAACACCACACCAATTCATTTCCTTGAGGCATCATGATCCAAAACACAAGTCTTATTGATGTGAGGCAAGGCAAGGATTGACGTAGTAGACATAAAATATTTTAAAGCCTAAAATTTTTGTTTAGCCTCCTCATTTCAAATAAAGGAATTATTTTTCAGTAGGGAGGCAAGAGGGGCATTAATTTTACCATGGTTTTGAACAAACTTCCAGTAGTAACCTATGAGACCAAGAAAGCCATACAAAATTTTGAGGGTCCTACAATGAGGCCAATATTTCATCACCTCAATTTTCTCAAGATCCACATGCACACTCTCCCCATTAACAATGTATCCCAAATATTCATTTTCTGAAGCACCAAAAGAACAATTAGAATGCTTGATGAATAGTTGGTGATTATAAAGGACTTGTAAGACTTGATCCACATGTGCTACCCAAGTTTTTATGTAGACCAAGATGTCATTAAAGAAGACCAAGAAAAAATAATGTAGAAGGGGCTTAAAGATGTGGTTCATGAGGCTCTAAAAGGTGGAAGGTGCATTGCAAAGATTAAAGGGCATCACCAAAAACTTGTAATGATTGTCACGAGTGAAAAAAGTAATCTGAGTAATACTGGATTCCTTCATGTGAATATTGTGATAACCATAATGAAGATCAAGTTCGGTGAAGAACTATGCTCAATGTATCTCATTTAAGAGATCATAAATGACTGTAATGCGAAATTTATCTTTGAATTTCAAATTGTTAGGAGAAAAAAATTACAACACATGTGCCAAGTGACCTTTTTTTAAGGACCATGATAAATAGATAAGAGTAGGGGCTTGTACTAGGATAAACAAGACTGATAGCTAATAACTCTTGTATAATATTTTCAATTTCACTATTTTGGGGAAAAGGATGACAATACATGTGCACATTGGGTGGTAGGATACCAAGAAACAGTGGGATATAATGATCGTGCTCTCCATGCGAGGGTGGTCATCCTTGGGAATGTCCAAAGACTTGTTGGCATTTTTCTAATACTAACTACAAATCTGGATGAACTAGATGAGAAGCATCATTAAGGGCTTGAATAGCATGGAATTGTGCAATAATGTCATAATGACCCTTTTAGAAGCTTTTCCACATGGTGGGAGCTGATGATTTGTAGAGAACCTTCTTTGAGACCATTGAGCATGTAGGAATTTCCACCCTTCTAGAAACGTATGTATAATTCCAAGAAATCCATGGTGATTGGGCCCAATGTTATTATCCCTTCAACATACAAAATGACATCACATCCACCCATTTCAATGGAAAACATGTGATTTTTCAATGACTACTCACCCATTTGAATTTTCACATTTTCACACCACCCACCACATTTCATAGATCCCCCAATAGTAATCATAATTTGAAAGTTGTTAACCAACATGGATATAACCATTTGTTTCTTGGGAAATGTAGCGATGAATGAAATTACGGGTGTTTCCATTGTCAAATAAGACAATGAACTTCCAATGCTTGATATAGTTGACCAACTTTAACGTTTTAGGAGAACAAATACCTATCAACATGAAGGGATATTTGGGGTTCTTCACCTAGTTTATTGAGAAGGGGAACTTCCTAGTGATGGGTGTAATGTCCCCAAGGTCGAGCCCTGTTGTAAATCATGTCTATGAAGTATAAAGATTGCGTTATGAATTGTAATTATTTTTTATAGGCTGGTGAGCCAAGTTTATATAAGCTGGTGGGCTTATGTGTTATTAGGCCGGAGAGCCTAAGTGTTAAGGCCGAGAACTTGCTTTTGTATATGTAATCATGCAGAACATTAAAAAAAAATATAAACACCGCTGCGTGCAGACCGACCACGATGAATGAGTGATGGGGGACTA